>JADBJO010006508.1:62500-72500 GCA_016801955.1 Conus betulinus
TTCATCCTTTTTCGGAGACAACAGTGGGTCGGTCGTTCACAATTGATTTGATTGACACTAAAAATGGCAGACTCTACCTTCATTCGGCTACGTAAAAAGACGTCCTCAAAATAATGAGGGGGAGGTGAGGGATGAGGGAGAGTGAGGATGAGGAGAGAGAGGAGAAAGAGAGAGAGAGAGAGAGAGAGAGAGAGAGAGTGGGAAAGGGAGGGGGGGGAGGAAGGGGGGGGGAGAGAGACAGAGACAGAGAGAAAGAGAGAGAGAGAGGAGAGAGGGAGAGATGGCGAGAAGAGAGAGAGATTAAATGAGGAGAGAGAGAGAGAGAGAGCTGGGATTTCCGTAGCGTGATGTGGGGGGATTATAGGAAGATAAAGAGTAGAAGGAAGAGTATGGAATATTGGAGATCGGAGAGACAGAGAAGAGAAAGAGAGAGAGAAGAGAGAGGAGTGAGAGAGAGTGGAGAGATGAGGGGGAGGAGAGAGGATGTGAGAGAGAGAGAGAGAGAGAGAGAGAGATACGAGAGGATGAGACAGGTGAGTGGGTGAGGGGTGGAAGAAGGAGGAAGGACGAGCCAGACAGAGGAAGAGGGTAAGAGAGTAGAGAGAAAGAGAGAGGAGACAGACAGAGAAGAGAGGGAGTAGGAGAGTGCGTGGGGGATTGTGGTTGCTTTGTGAGGAGAGAGAGAGACGAGAGAGAGAGAGAGAGAGAGAGAGAGAGAGAGAGAGAGAGAGACGACAGGAGAGAGAGAGAAAGGAAAAGAGCTGAGAAAAGAGGAGACAGACAGAGACAGACGGGCAGAGACAGAGGAGAGAACGAGAGAGAGAGACAGAGAGTGAGGTCTGGCTTGTAAACATGTGAGTTGTTGCTTTTGTTTCTATTTGCTATTTCTGGATTTTTGGTATCTTGTTATCAAACTTATAGACTTTGTGAGGGTTTCTTTTACTTTGAGCACTTGAGCAAAGAATGAAGAAAGACAGACAGACAGACAGACAGACAGGATAGGAGGAGGAGGGGGGGGTGGTGGTGAGGGAGAGACACAGACACACAGCGAGCACTCTGGCTTGTAAACAAAGTCTAGTTGTTGGTTTTTGATGCCATTATTGCTTTCATTTTGTTTTAATTAGCGTATGGGAATATGTACAATTATTTGCATTTTTTTACGTACAAGCAAATAATTGCAGAAAACAGGGAAAGAGAGAGAAGAAGAGAGAGAGAGAGAGAGAGAGAGGAGAGAGAGGAGAGGGAGAGAGAGAGACACGACAGACAGACAGACAGACAGACAGGCAGACAGCAGGCAGGCAGGCAGGCAGGCAGGCAGGCAGCAGACAGACAAGACACAGGCAGGCAGGTAGACACCAAGCCAGCCAGACAGCCAAACAGCTAGACAAACAAAGACAGACAGACAGGCAGGCAGGTAGACAGACATGACAAACAGACAGCCAGACAAATCCACAGAGCATTCACTGTCGCTCTAACTCGAAAACAGAACAAATGAGTTCATTGTTGTTGCTGTTACTTCTGTTTTGTCGTTCTTCATCTTTCTTCCGCACATGAACTTAATCGCAGTGTATGTAAAAACAGGATTAAGAAGACACACTGGGCTTACAGAGAGTTGACAGAGAATTATATCACGGACAACGCCGATCATCAGATCACCGCCATTAAGCGTCCTGCTGAAGGAGACCCTGCCTGCCCTGCCCTGCCGCCGAGTCCATTCCATGGCGCTGAGCAGGTGCCCGTTCTCATCCAGTGTATGCAGGAAATCAACTTCAAAGACCCGCAACTGACGACAAGTCATAGAGCCAGGGTGAGTGACCCCTCCCCCCTCCCCTTGCCCCCTTCCCACCCACCCCCTACCCACACGATGGGGACCAAAGCCCATGAATTTGCCAATACTGATGACAAACTAACTCACCACTGGACTAACATAGACATGAAGAGGAAATTCAAACCGATGTGATCACGAGAACAGAGCAGGAAGGGCCAGAGACTTGAGAGACTTTTATTATCATCGTTGATGATGATGATGTTGCTGCTGCTGCTGCTGCTGCTGATGATGATAATGATGCTGACGATAATGACGGGACGATGACAGTGATGGCGATGATGATGATGATGATGATGATGATGATGATGATGATGATGATGATGATGGCGACGACGACAGCGATGACGACGATGATTGTGATAATGGTAGTGATGATGGTGATGACGATGATGATGATGATGATGATGATGATGATGATGATGATGATGATGATGATATGATGATTAAGATGCTGCTATAGAGTTCCTCTTTGATCTGAGACTACGCCGAGTCTTTCCGAGTCTTTCCTCCTACTGTTCTTTCCATAACACGTATCATGGCGTCAACCAGGTCTGAGCGATACAGACACTTGCAGAACGTTCAGAATCTCTGAGCAAACACTCTAAGAAACGGATCAATCCAGCGGCTGCAAAGCGCACATTGAACTCTGAGTAGAATTGTCAGGACTTTACAAACACACACACACACACACAACACACACACACACCACACACACACACACACACACACACACACACACATGCCATTCATAGGAATCAAACCTATGATTCCCCAGCCCCTAAGCCCGCCATGCTAACCACACCGCACCACGGCGGCTGGGGTTTAGGTTTTATTTCTACGAAGAACCTTCGTTTAAAAAACTCACTACCACCCGTATTCGTTCTAAGTCTCCCAGTTCGTCCGAACTCTAGTGCTTGCAATACACTAGGTGATGAAACCAACCTTGTGGTAATCCCATCGTAGTAACAATAAGACGCACAGGTTTAATGTCTACGTGTAACGGTCCTCCGAATGTGTCTCGGTTACCAATATTGATTCTAAAGCTACCGATCCCCGAATTCAGAGGTCGGGGCATACGAGGCATAGGAACCATTTGCTGTGTTTACGGCATCGTTTGGATCATGGCTTGTACTGGTTTAATTTCAACGTAAAACTTTGTTTGAGAGTGCCTCTGTTACAACATTAGACCTACTTTGAAACTATTCGCGGTTCCAGAGAACTAGGTCGAAGTATCTGACAGTGTGCTGCTTGGCGTCATAGCCATTGGAACAGCTGTTTCGGTTTTCATGTCAGCCATGAAGTGTGACCAAGTTGAAGTACGTTTCTAAAGTTTCAGGTTTAACTATTCCTTTGACCCCATTTAGGAATTGAAGGATACACATGTAACTGCACTTAAAACCCACATCACATGAAAAGTCATGAAAGTCTTGTGTCTACATATAGATAAAGCAAAAAATTTAATTAAAAAAAAAAAAAAGCAGACATGCAAAATTAATTGTACGGCACGGAATAGTATGTTGACAAAATGAAGAGAAAATATTTACGATACCTTACTAAAATGTGTGTGTGTGTGTGTGTGTGTGTGTGTGTGTGTGTGTGTGTGTGTGTGTGTGTGTGTGTGTGTGTGTGGTTTGCCAACAGGCCAGAATAGCTCAGCTAGTAGAGCGCCGGACTCTTACTCCTGGTGATCCTGGGGTTTGCGGGTTTGAATCTCCACTGGGCCGGTTCGGTACAGGGGGAATTTTCCCACCGATTAACATTGGTTCTGACTCCACTTCCCAAAAAGTCCTCCGACTGAGACTATAAACCGGGGTTTCGAGTGTGAACGCAAACATATCTTGCACATACCTGAAATCTCATCACCGACTTCTGGAAGAGAAGGTCAGTTTGGCCGTTGGTATACGCTTAGAGCTTCGTCTCTAACCAAAGATAGGCAATTTAAAAAGTAATCTAAATAATAACAATAATAGTGATCATCATCATCATCATCATCATCATCATCATCATCATAATCATAATAAAGATGATGATGATGCAACAACGGGAGGTTGAACAGAAACTTCTTCGGACGGTCTCTTTTGTGTGTGTGTGTGTGTGTGTGTGTGTGTGTGTGTGTGTGTGTGTGTGTGTGTGTGTGTGTGTGTGTGTGTGTGTTGTGTGTGTGGCCTGGATTAATTCATGGAAACAAATAAGACAGTAACACACAGATATGTGTATGAATGTCCATTTGGTGGATATTTGGAGAATGAATGTGGAGGGCTTTTTTTTTTTTTTTTTTAGGTGTCTGAATGTTGTTGTTACTCGTCTGTCTCCTTTCCCTAAATCTGTCATTCTCATTTTTCCTTTCCAAACCAGGATTTCATCAGCGCCATTCGTTGCTACTGGCTTTTTTGTGTATTGTGCGTAGAAATGAAATGTGCACATGACTTAGGCACTGCGCAAACTTCATTGAATCTAAGAAATTTATACTCAGTGAGGCAACAGATTAGCTTTAAGAGCAGTTAAGAACAGAATGCATGAAGGTAAGATTGAGTCTGGACACATTGAAATTGGGTTTTTTTTTTTGTTGTTGTTTGTTTGTTTTTGTTTTAAATGCCACGTTTCTATCAGTTTTGTCAGTGTGTGGTTGGCAATACATTCATCTTTTTTGTCCAGGTACTGGTTTGGCAATACCCTCTCTCGCCCCCTCTCTCTTATACCCTCTCCCCCTTCCTCCCTGCTCCCTCCCCCAGTGTGTGCTCCCTCCCTCTCCCTCTGTGTGTGTGTGTGTGTGTGTGTGTGTGTGTGTGTGTGTGTGTGTGTGTGTGTGAGTGTGTGTGTGAATGGGCATAAATTACATGTGTAAATATTCATTCCCAAAGGACCAACACAAAAGTGATCAGATTACGTGCTACAATATCTAAAATTGATCTATTCCTAGTCACTGTCAGAAATGTTTTTTTATGTTTATTTTGATTCTAACATTACAACAAAGGTACTAAGGACAAATATCACGCGTTAATTAGGAGAATAGGAATATTTGTTGGCCAAAGTTTGTCAGATGATATAACTTTCAAATGTATGCTTTGCATCATTATGCATCACTTGTATTCATATCTTGTGTTTACAATTCTGTGCTGAAAAATGTATGCTTTGTAACCCAAACCCTCAGAGGAAAATGTTTTCTACACAACTTACCTACAGCGAAGACCATGTGTGTCGTGATATCTTTTTTTACCGAATATTATTTCGAATATGTTTTTGTAATGGTTTCTGTTGCTGCAATTGATATTGCCATTATTATCACTATGATTATTTATAGTATGATTTTTATGTATGTGTTGTTTGTTGTTGTTGTTGTTGTTGTTGTTGCCCTTCTTCTTCTTCTCCTTCTCATTATTATCAAAAATATTGTTTCTATCATTAGCATTAATCGATATTACAATAATGGTTATTATCATTATAATAATAATTACTATATTATACTATCAGTGTAGTATTATTATTGCTACTATTATTGTTTATGGCACAGATGAGGAAACTCACAAGTCTTTAAACCGTGCTCTTATTGTTATTGTTGTAAATATGTATGAGACGTGTATGTATATGTATGTATGTATGTATGTATGTATGTATGTATGTATGTATGTATGACATGTGCTCTGTACCGTGCTATCATCGTTAAAGTTATAAATCTATGTAAGACCCTGCTCTGTGCTTATTATTGCTATTGTGATCAATATCACCATCATTATTTTCCCGGCACCAAAGAGGAAAACCTTGAGCCTTCAAACCGTTCTCAGTACCATGACTTCAGGTCTTCACAACACAGTTCCAGAGAAAGAAGTCAGTCAGCTCGGCATCACCCTTTGCCAGCAGCATGACCACAGTCCACAGCTTTCCGTTCGCACCAACGCAGACCACTAACGGCACTAGCAACAGAAGAAACTGTTACATGACTGGAACCTTTAGTTACCACAGCGAGTCATTCTTAGTGAAGCATTCGCAACTGATTTCATTGCATTTGTTCAAGCGGCTGAAAAAACGGTTATACAACTCAAGTTCTTTCATTTACCACAACTTGAACATTGCTACACAACTCCCGTTCCTTTAGTTACTTTACAGCAAGAAAAAAAAAAAAAAAAAAAAAACGGTTGCATAACTCCGTTCCAAGAGAATGGAAAATGATATCCCACGAGTTTTCCATCTATCATCACATCGTGAAAATTGCTGTAACAATACACAACTTTTTTTTTTTTTTCTTTTTTTTTTTTTTTTTTTTTTTTTTTGTATAATTACCACAGCGTGAATGCGTTTTTTTTACGCAGTGGATTTTTTCTTTTCTTTTTTTTCTGTCTTTTTTTTTTTGTCTTTGTTGTTTCAACAGCGTGACGAGTTGTTCAGTTCACACGTCCTGTTTTTCCTTTCACTATCACCACTGTGGGAAAATTGCTACCCTCATTTTCTTTCCCTCACGACAACGTGTAAAGTAATATCACAGCGCTGTTTCTTCCTGTTACTTACTGCTATACGCTGAACCACAGGGGGAAGGGACTGAGGTTGGAGGGTGGGGGTGGGGGGTGGGGGGGGGGGGGGGGGGGGGGCACTCTACCAGAATATTATTACCCAATCCCCTCGTCACCATTCACGGTCTGTCGACGGCCAAGTGGTTTGCCTCGCTCTTCTGTTCCATCTACCGTGCTAAAATCAAACATCATTATCTTCGCTGTGACGCGAGAAACAAAATTCTCGCCCTTGGATCAGGACTGAATTTAATTCCTGCCGACAGGGGGGCGCTTCCTCGTCAAGTCCGACGTTAATTGTATTATGCTGTTGGTCAATATGATCACTGTGCTTGGTACTGATGAATAATGCCACCCCCCTCCCCTCTTCCACACGACTCCCCCCCCCCCCCCCCACTCCCCACTCACATCAGTCCACTCACTCCCCACGACCTCTCTACTCTCTATCCTTTATTCCTCTCTATCAGCGGCTGAAGGCCAAGTCGTTTGACTTTCTGGTCATGTTAAATGAATCGAGGCAAGGAGAGGGAGTGACGAAGGTGCGCGCGCGCGCGTGTAATGGGGGGGGGGGAAAGGGTGTAAGGAGAAAGGTGGGGGTGGGGCTTCGATGGGCAATGACCAGTGTGTGTATGTGTGTGCGCGCGCGTGTGCATGTATGTGTGTGTGTGTGTGTGTGTGTGTGTGTGTGAGGAGGAGAGAGAGAGAGAAGAGAGAGAGAGAGAGAGAGGAGAGAGAGAGAAACGAGGAGAGAGAGAGAGCAAGCGCGGGCGGGCGGGGCGCGCACGTGTGTGTGTGTGTGTGTGTGTGTGTGTGTGTGTGTTGTGTGGTGTGTGTGTGTGTGTGTGTGTTTGTGTGTGCGCACGCGTGCGCGCGCGCAAGGGGTAGGAGAAAAAAGCGGGAAAGGGAGGGAGGGATGGGTATGGGGTCAGAAAAGGGGACAAACCATCGTGGGGTCACCTTGTCGTTGAGTAGTGATAATTGTTTTCATCTTATTGCCAGGACATTGATCTGTAAGACTTACGCTTTGGGGAACCAGAAGGTTCTCCTCCTCCTCCTCCTCCTCCTCTCCCCTCCCCCTCCCCCACCACCTTCCTTGTCCTATTCTTCTTCTCCTTCTCTTCCTCCTCTTCCTCCTCCTCCTTATTTACGCCGTTAACAACTGATCTCTCTCCCACCTCGTTTTTGACTCATGTACAGTCCAATACATTTCGCAGTCGATCAAGATCTTCAACACTGATCCACCCCCCTGTTTCAATAATAGCTTCGTCGTATGGCCATATGTGTTATTACAGGCGAATTTTGCTTAGCATAGGGTCAGCAGTTTTTTTGTTTTTTTTGTTGTTTTTCTTTTGTTTTTTTTTTTTTTTGTGGTCAATTTTTGGTTTTTTTTTTTAAACAAACTCCAGTGGGGGGGTGGGGGGGGGGGGGGGGGGGGGGGGGGGGGGGGGCAACAACCTGACGTAGGAGAAAAAAGGTAACCTTTGCATGAGTAGCAACAGACTAGGAACTTGACGCAGGGTTTTTTTTTTTTTTTTTTTTTTTTTTTTTTTTTTGTGGCAACAGTTTCTCGGATCAACGGAGCACCTAAGGTGGTGATTCACTTTTTGGTGCTTTACACTGTCCTCTCTTTCATCTGCATCAAAAAAAAAAAAGCGGGGGAAAAAACAAACATTTCCACTACTAGGAGGTCTTTTTCTTTTTTCTTTTTTTTTTTTTTTCCTCAACCAATCTCTTCTTACACACCATGCATAGTATGTATGTTCAATCACAAATGGACATATTTTTTGCTTATATTAGTGTTTTGACATGTTTTGATGCATGTTTTCTGATAGATCTGGACACACTGAGTCCTCGACATTTTATGCCAAATGAGTTGCGACAGCTTTGGGTTTTTTTTCGCCCCGCTAATTGCACTTCATTCGAACTGTGGGCGAAATAGATCGAAAAACAGAGGTGACTGCAAGCGAAAATGTAAAACATTTAAAAGAAAAAAAACATATATATATTTAGAAAGCTGGACAAAATGGACAAACAAATGACATTTCCTCAAGCAAGAGAAACAACATTCAGGATAATGAAAACGAAACACGAGCAAGGTAAGTTATAGTTGTTCTTCGTGTTCATCGTCCTGAATGTGGTTTTGCCTTGCCAGAAGAAGACCTAAGAGGTCAAAATGCATCGTGTTTCGTCTTCTAATTTTCTTTGCCCATTTTAGTCCGGCGGAATACTTACTTACTTACTTACTTACTTAGGCCCATAGCTCATGGGTGAGCATAGTGTCCCAGTGGAGTGAAGCAAGGTGTGTCTTCTTCTAAGTGCCAAGTTTATTGTCGTTGTCGTTGTTGTCTTGTTGTGTTCTGTAGTTTGTTTTTGGTTACTTGTTTGCTTGTTTTTGTTGTTGTTGTTGTTGTTGTTTGTTTGTTTGTTTGTTTGCTTGCTGTTTTTTAACGAGCTGATCATAGAATTATCACGGAAAAGAAGACATGGTTTGGTCAAGACTTAACATAATCATGCCCGATCTACGCAATAAATCCAACGCGCTGGTCAATCCTCTGTCTGTTTTTTTTTTTTTTTTTTTTTTTTCTTTTTTTTTTTTTTTTTAAGCCAACATTACCTGTGCTACCCAGCTAACACAGTGTTAAAGCTCATTCTAAAAGAGAAAAACGGGGAGGAAGTGGGGGCAGAAAGAAGTGTGGCGTGGAATTAATGCTGCCGGGGTTCAGGTTAGGAACAGGAGACCTTCATGTCTGTGTAAATCGTGGTCAGGTTCGGACATGTTTTCGTAATCTTCTTTGTCCAGTTTGCGTAATCCATCAAGGCGGGAAAACAAAAAGGGGGGAGTCGGGGAAGGAGGGAAAAGAGCGAGGGGAGGATGGTGTGGGGGGGGGGGGGGGGGGGGGGGAGGTGGCGGAGGATAGTCACAGTATCTTCGATTCTTCATCTCATAGTACATAAATAGAATTAGATTACTTGTCATTTTGTGTAGCAGAGGAATGAGAGATTGGAAGGGAAACTGATTATGTGTACACACAAAAAGTCAAGTAAAGGTCCATTTCATTGTTTTTCATTCGCCTCTTTCGTCTCTCTCTCCCTCTCGGCTCTCTCTCTCCTCTCTCTCTCTCCTCTCTCTCTCTCTCTTCTCTCTCTTTCTCTCTCTCTTCCTCATTCTCGTCCCCTCTCTGCCCTCTCTCCCTCCTCTCTCTCTCTCTCTCTCTCTCTCTTCTCTCCGCTCTCCCTCTCTCTTCCTCCTCTTCTCTCCTCTCTCTCTCTCCTCTCTTTCTCCTCTCTCGCCCTCTCTCTCATTTTTGTCATCTCACTCTTAATCTCTCTCTATTTCTTTTACTGTCCTCACACACACACACACACACACACACACACACACCACACACAACACACACACAACACACTCGCTCACACTCGCACTCACAGTCACTCACTCATTCACTCTGGAAGTTACTGTTCAACGTGAAAATTCTAATAAGGTAATGAAATAGTTTATGCTTGAGTTGATATTTGTTGGTTGTTATGTTGTCTTTGTATGGTTTTGTTTATTGTTTTTTGTGAACGGATGCGTATTGTGTTATTGGAAACATTTTCTTTTGCTTCAAAATGATCCTGCTTGTGGCTTCTCAGTCGTAATGTCTTTCTCTTTCCGCATCCAAAAAAATAA
>JADBJO010006508.1:77500-82500 GCA_016801955.1 Conus betulinus
TTATAGACGTGGACTTTTTTGGTAGATTATTTGATTTATTCTTATTTACTTTGCATCTGTTAGTTCATCATTTTTTATGTCTGCTTCACGCATGTCTGAAGATGAAAGCTTCGTAAGTGACAGTACGTCATTACTGATTGAAGATTCGAATTGTGATCAGCCATCATTTTTTTTCATCCCCAGGCATCCCCCCCCCCCCCCCCCCCCCCCCCCCCAAAAAAAAAAAAAAAAAAAAAAAAAAAACCCCAGCCAGAACAGCCACGTCCTGACTGCTAGCGAGGCCGTCTGCCTTTTTTGTTTTCACTCCGGACGAGGATCACGAAGAGAACTCACCTGTCCATTTTTATTCGGGTACGCAAAACAAACCATGGCAGGCGTAAATCACGCTTTTCCCCCCTCTCTTTCAGTGCTTGTCCTTTTTGCTGCGTCAGATGAGCTGATTGGTTGTCGACTTGTGAGTCGGTTTGATCGCTCTGTCTGAAATATTTACCATGGATTTTTTCACTTACCGACACACAAAAGGGGTTATAGCCTACTCTACGTTTTCACCAATGTAAGTTCTGCACAGCTTGAGGCAAGGATACTCGAAGTGGGAATGTCAGGACTGCGAAGCATGGTGCGTGGGCAACTGAAGACAGGAATGAAATGACGGTATGTAGTATTTCAACGTTATTCTGATTGCTGGTGATATTTTTTTTCCCTTCGTATTTCCGATCAGGCATCCCCAGGTTTCAAAGTGAGATGACTGTGGGTGGAAACTGAAACCAATACTGTATCGCCAAACGAAAGATTCTTACACATTACAAATTTTGTGTGGTAATATGTTTTGTTTGTCGTTTGGCAATACACTGATGTTTCTTTTGATTTTATCTCATTAACCTGTGTGGGCTCCGAGTCAGACGCTACATGGGTTTATTTATCAAGGCAAAATGGTTTAACAACATCAGCAAAGCTTCGCTTTCGACGTTGTATGGCATTCACCAGCATTCTTGCGTATAGTTATGTCCAACTTTGAAATGTGTCAACAGTTTGTGTTGTATTTTGTGATTTAGTAAATACCTGATCTTCATGTCAGTGGTGATGACGGCGAAAAGGCACTGAATACTTTGTAAGTGCAGATGAGTCGGCGATTTGGGAAAAAAGCGAGCTTGAAAACTGCGAGTTAAGAAACAGCGAATGCACACGCACACACCTTCGCGCGCAGACCTCAACCACACAAAATCATTTCCCACCGGGGGAAGTAACAGTATTAGAGATATAAACTGAGAGAGTTCCTTCCCGTGTACATAAATGGTAATAGCCTGAGGAAAAATACTAAACGTAAGCAACTTTATCGCTACACAAATTAATATTTCGTGAAAAAAATCTAGGGGGGGGGAGGAAAATCCCGCCCTCCGTGCAAACTTTGATAACGAAGGTACTGAATTACGATTTCTGCGACATTCTGGGACCGCGTGAGAGCGTCAAACAGCAACAAGCTTGCGTCTCTTTCTTTTTAGATGGAAAGATCGCCTGAATAATGATGTTCTGCAAAGTGGCTTCACCCCCTCTACATGACGTAACTAGGAGGAGGCTTTTGTCAACTTTCCTCATTAGCCGCTCTGCCGGAGCGTTCGATGCCGACGTATGCGGACAAACGAGGCTCATTTGAAAAAGGTTAAGTAGCCACAGCGTTCCTTTTTCGTCTGGTGTTCCGTCTTTTTTTCTGTGTGCGGGACTATCGGGGGGGGGCGCATCACGGATAGTTATGAAGACTTGATGAAGGTGGACTTTTTGATACTGCGTGTCGGATTATCGTTGTGTGTGTGTCTTCCCTGCTTCTTTTTTCTCTCTATCTTTTTTTTTTTTAATGTGTTGTCATCGCTTGTTGACGGGAATGTTTTAATTAAGTACAAAAGTTTGCCACCCACACCACCCCCTTTTTTTTTTTTTTTTTTTTTTTAGACTAGAGATTATATATATATATCTACTGTATATCTATATATATATAAAGAAGGGGAGGCAAGGAGAGAGAGAGAGAGAGAGAGAGAGAGGAGAGCGGACGGCCACACAGTATAGTAGCCAGCTTTCTGACCTCTGTCCGGCTGGACACACGCTGTACCACCAAAGATAGTACATGCAAACTGCCCACGTACGACGTGGTCAGGCACCGGGGGCGTGGGGCGGGGGGGGGGAGTGGGGGTGGGGGGGGGGGTGGGGGGGGGGGGGATTGGGGGCGAGGATTGATTCCGTTACGTCACGGACGCTGGTCACCCTCTGGCCAGCTGGTGGCGGTCATCTCTCGGTCTCCTCAGTCTGTGTTGGATGCGCGTTGGCACTTGCAGGAGATGTGAGTGAGGCACATAACACATTTCACAGCAGTCTCCTTGCAAAAAAAAAAAAAAAAAAAAAAAACAAAAAAAAAAAAAAAAAAAAAAAAAAAAAAAAAAAATCTTGCCTCAGAGATGTCCCCACTGAACATGTGATCTTTGAATTTCTGAAACAGATCAACATTTTTTTTCCATCTGATCTAAGATTTTATAGACGAAAGATTTTTTTTTTTTAACGAAAATTTCCGGTGTGCTTTTTTTTAGGGGTGTATCTTTAAAAGGTGGTGTGAATTTCTTTTTAACGAGACTTGTGAGTTGACTTCAAACGCGATGACAGCAATGATACGGCCCTCCGAGGTCGGCTGGGCTATTGTGCAACAGTAACCTTTACCGTGTTGCCTTCCAGCCCGTCCTGGAGAAGAAACTGACGTCAGGGTAACTCGCCGCCGACTCACTGTGGATAGATAAAGCACAATAACAGTAACAACCCCCACCCCTTCTTTTTTTTTATGCCTTTTCCCTTTCTGGTTCAATCCGCACGCGGCGTTTTTGTGTGTAAGAGGGGGATATCTTGTGTGTAATCGGTAGCGTTGTGTTTTCCGAAATTTATTGGTCTCTTCTTCTTCTTCTTTCTCATACGAATCCCTCCTGCTTCCCCCGTCTTCTTCTTCTATCTTATTCTTCTGTCTTATTCTATCCTTTTCTTACTTCTTCTTCTTTCTTCTTGTTCAATTTCTCTTGTTCTTTCTGTTGTTGTTTTTGAGTTGTTTTGTTGTTGGAGTTGTGTTCGTTGTGTTGTTGTTGTCTAATCATATGTCCTATAATAATTCTTCTCTACTAATTCTTTATTTAATTTCTTTATTTTTCTTATTTATTCTTTATTATTCTATTTATTATTCTTCTTTCTATTCTTATTTTTCTAAGTCGTATTGTTGTGTGGTTGGGTGGTGCTTGTGGGGTGCTATGGTTGTGGTCGTTTCATAATCTGTTGTACTTCCTCGTTTTCAATCCTATGCTAGGCTACAATAATAATAAGGGGAACATTCCTCCCTCCATTACTACTCCTAGCGTCTCATCTTCGTAATCATATAAATTTACTATTAATCAATCCTTTCCAATCTTCTTCTTTTCGTCTTTTAAGTATTCTGTTTTTCGTCGGGTTTTTTTTTTTTTGTTTTTTCCATTATTTTTTCATTTATACTTCTTGTATTCTTTATTCTTCTTATTCTTCTTCTTACTTCTCTCTTCTTTTATCTTCTCACTATTGTTCGTATTCTGTCTCTTCGTTCTGTTTTCTTTTTTCTTTTTCATCTTCTCTCTCTCTTCTTATTCTTCCCCTTTCTTCTTTCTTCCTCTCTCTTTTTCTTCTTTTCCTTTCTTTTTTCTTCTTATTCTTCTCTATTCTTCTTCTTCTTCTCTATCCTCCTGCTGCTGCTGTTTCTCTTCACTCCATCCTCCTCATTTTCTCCCTTTTCTCAGCAACCACACCGAGGGATTGGCGCCCGTTGATACTATGTGGAGAAGGTGACCTTTGTTTACTTCGCAACAACTCACATGTCGACGACCGAAGCCCAAAACAATCTGTCTTTAAGGATGATGTGTGAACCACAGTACAAAGGTGAAGTGTGTGGTGTGTTGTGTGTGGTGTGTGTGTGTGGTGTGTGTGTGTGTGTGTGTGTGTGGTGTATGTGTGTTGTGTGTGTGTGTGTGTGTGTGGTATGTGTGCGTGAGGCGTGAGTGAGTGTGAAGGTGTGTTTGGTGTGTGTGTGTGTGTGTGTGTGTGTTTGTGTTGGGATGTGAGTGAGTGTGTGCGTGCGTGCGTGTGTGCGTGTGTGTGTGTGTGTGTGTGTGATGAATGGGTGTGAGTGTGTGCGTGTTGTGCGTGCGGTGCGGTGTACGTTCCATCCCACTAGCACAACAACGACGGAAATCTTCTTCGAAACTGTACACTGGATTTAACGTGCATGCAATATTAAACTGTTGCAGTAGCGAACTTTCGTTCGAAAGACTTGGGAAAGTATTCGAGTCAGCACAGGCGATATACAGACTCCGAAAAAGGAAAGCTGTAACTAAATCCCTCTAGGACTAGATGGAGGACAGCGTGAGTTTCCGAGGGGACGAGGAGGAGAAGGGGAAGCAAGGAGGGACAAGAGAAGATGGGGGGGGGCGGGGGGGGGGGGGGGGAAATGGGGGGGGGGGGGGGAGGATCCGAAGAGGGGGGGAGGGGGGGGGCACAGGGGGGGGGCGAAGACGGGGGATCGTGACGACGACGATGAATCGGGGGGGGGGCAGATAGGGGGGAGTCAAAAAGAAGAGAGATCGCAGCGACAGACGCATGCGTGTATCTATAGTCTCTCAGTGTAATCTAGTGTTTGGTGTGTGCCCCCCCCGATATGTGTGTGGGTGTGTGTGTGTGTGTGTGGGTGGTGTGTGGGTCGTGTTACGTGTGTGTGTGTGTTGTGCCGTGCGTGAGTGCGTTGCATATGAGTGTGTGTATGTATTGAGAGAGAGAGAGAGAAGAGAGTTAGGGGGTGGGAGTTTTTGGGAGGTGTGGTTGTCCGTGTGATGTGTGGGTTGTGTGTGTGTGTGTGTGTGGTGTGTGTGTGTGTGTGTGTGTGTGCGTGTGCGTGAGTGTACGCGCGCCGCATGTGTGTGTGTATGTGTGGTGTGTGTGTGGTGCGCCGTACCCAC
>JADBJO010006508.1:97500-100000 GCA_016801955.1 Conus betulinus
GCTTGCTTGTCTGTAATCACTCTCTCTGCCTCTGTCTCTATCTGTCTGTCTGTCTCTGTCTGTCTGTCTCTGTCTCTGTCTCTCTCTCCTCTCTCTCTCTCTCTCTCTCTCTCTCTCTCTCTCTCTCTCTCTCTTTCAAATAGGAGAACATGTGCAGTTGCTGTGAAATTTTCGTGGTAATGTTTGATTTTTATAGATGTTATGTCTGTCACGGTTCTTCCAATTATATGCTCCCGTACTCCTTCAAAAACGGGTTTAGACCTCCGTTTTATATATTTTGATCTCTCTCTCTCTCTCTCTCTCTCTCTCTCTCTCTCTCTCTCTCTCTCTCTCTCTCTCTCTCTCTCCATATGCACACGCATTTACACACACATACGCACGCACGCATGCCCGCACGCACGCTCGCACGCATGCACGCACGCAAGCACAGCACACACACACACACACACACACACACACACACACACACACACACACACACACACACACACACACACACACACACACACACACTCACCGTGTACTCACACACGCATATCTGCTCTCTAGCAGAAGGTCACCACCTTCTCTTCTCTGTTGGGAAATCTTGAATTCTGTGTCAAAAGAGCATTCACATTTCACTTCTTGAACTGATTAAGGGAAACAGCACGGGGGTGTCAGTCGGAAATCACATGCTCAGTAGCGGGTGAGAAGACCTCGGACATTGATCACTGCCGTGCATTGTCTTCTCAATCGACCGCTCCGGGTGTCTGACCTTCTCCCGGAGGACGTTGCTCCAAGCCACGATCAGCTCTGTAGCCAGAGCACCTGCCTGTCCAGATGATCCCAGAGGTGTTCTGTTAGAATGAGATCCGGACAGAGCGAGCTGGTAAGGATTCTTGATGTGGGACGTTTCCAGTCTTCGGGGGGGGGGGGGGGGGGGGGGGGGGGGGGGGGGGGGGGGGGGGGGGGGGTCTATGTTGACGACAGCTAGCGCGTTGTGGTGCATGAACAGCAGGGTTGGCCCCCATGCTGCTGGAGAAAGGGAGCAACTTGGGACTGCAGAACTTCATGGGTATTAGCGATTACCAGTGAGGCTTTCTTGAAGTCTGACGAGGCTGGTTCTACGTTCAGTTATAATGATATCCACCACAGTAACCCTTCCTCTGCCAAAACTGGCTGCCTCTTGAGCGCAGTTTGGACCAAATAGTTCTCCTCTCGTGCAGAACACCCTGGTGGTTCTGCGCGCGTGGTGCTGCTGTTGAAGGAGGAACCAGAATTAGAACGCACGGGACCGACGACGACGGCACGGCACTGGTCGCTGGTCCACCTGAGATGTTAAATGGCTTACAGGTGTCTTGGAGCAACCTGCCTCCAGAGCAGACGTGGACGTTGCACCGACCTTCAGGAAAGTAGATTCAGTTGCGCCTCGGCACCGTTATGCTGCTGATCGGTCTGGGTCTTTAGAAGATGCTCGCTGTTGTCTGAGCGCTCTGGAACCGGTTCGAAAGTGTAGCATCTGCACGTCTGTGAGTAAAGGTCTTGGGCTTGTGTTGCTCCCCGCTGTCTGCCTATCCTACATCTGTCTCGGGTGGTCAGCGTGGCTTACCGTCAGGTATCTAACTGTCCTACAGGCTGGAATCAATAGGGCATCTGCTGGATTTCGGACAGCCGTGTGTTGTGGCACTGTCTGGGCCCTGGCACTAATTGGGACAGGAAGAAAAAGAAAGCAATAGCTACGGTCTTCAGACTTTGACCAAAATATATCGCTTGCTTAGAGTCACCTGCCCCGTGCTTGTGGCAACCCATGCTCAGCAACACGAAGATGAAATGGAAGCTTCGCCAAGATAAAAATGTCCGTGCTCAGCAGAAGGAAACTGATAAGCAGAATGAAAATGACAGGGACGTCATTTCTGTCCGTGTTTGCACGTGTGTGCGCTGGATTGATATTATGTGAAAATAAATGCCCCCGTTACGGTTTTGTTTATTTGTTTTTATTTCTAATTTTAAAAATTTTTGCTTAATTCCAAGAAATATTGCCTATCATACATAAAATCAGGTGCTGATAACTCGAACAAAATCTGCGAAACTAGTTCATCATCAACTGAGTGCCTAATGCCAGTCAGTGGGTTAATCACTGCCACACCAGTTGTGGCATGGCGAAAACAGGAGCTGTGTCAATCGATTTTCTGTCAGCGTGAGTGCCACGGAAGGGCAGTCTGTGATTGATAACCAGAAAATCCGAATAACGAAGACGGGGTTACAGGGCAAATGCAACCAATCGATGTTGCACGTGCAGAGCTCGCCTGGAGGCATTTTTAATATCAAAACTAAATAAAGCACGCCGTTTTGACCACAAGAACCGTAGCACGTAAGAAAATTCGTATTTCCATCAGAAACACAACTTGCAGAGCGTTTTCCGCCTGGTAACACCCCCTCTCCATTTTTTTAAGAGAGTATCAGCAATCGCACACTTATTTCACACACTCACACGCACTCGTGGACTCCGCTCGCGCGCGCA
>JADBJO010006508.1:115000-120000 GCA_016801955.1 Conus betulinus
CTCTTTCTTGCTTTCCCTCCCTCCCCCACTCTTTCTCCCCCCCCCCTCTCGCCTTGCCCCATCGTTCTCTCCGTCCCTCCGTCTTTCCCGCGCGTATATATATATATATATATATATATATATATATATATATTATATATATTAGGGGGGGGGGGGGGGGGGGGGGGGGGTGTGTGTGTGTTTTGGTGATTGTTGTTTTTACACTGAAAATGAAATTGTAATATATGAGTGTATCTAAGAGTACGTGCGTGCATGCTTTCAAAAAAAAATGTAGAACTTTCGTGTATTTTTACATAGCAAAGTCGGATATTAAAATTTGAAAAGAAAAAAAAATCAATCTAGCTTTTGATAGGACGTGTTCTGCTACATCTCATCTGCAATTAGCGACACACCGGACTAGAAAATATGAGGTATGCATTTACAAACGGGGGGGTGGGGGGGGGGGGGGGGGGGGGGGGGGGGGGGGGGGATCTTCTTCGATCTGTGATAGAGCGGCTCTAATCGCCTAGGAGGAGAATCTCATATGCGATCACTTTTTTTTTTTTTTGATAGCAAATCTGTTGAAGCGTACTTGCTTCATAAGCCGACAATGGCTGTTTTTCCCCGGGGACAACGGCTATTATGCTCCAGGAAAACTTTTTGTTTTAACCTGATGATCCCAAAGTTTTCCTTTCGATGATAACTGTTGTGCCACTTTTTCTCTAAGATCACAAATGTTTTCCTCATTTTCCAAAGGGGGGAGAGGGGGGGGGGGGGGGGGGGGCGGGCGGAATAGCTCAGTGGTAAAGCGCTGGACTCGTAAATCTTGGTGATCCTGGGGTTGCGGGTTCGAATCTCCGCCGTGCCGTTTCGGCACAAGGGGATTTTTCCCTCGGAGTTAACATTGGTTCCGACTCCAGTTCCCATACAGTCCTTGGAATGAGACTGTAAACCGAGGTTCCGTGTGTGAACGCACGCATAACATCTTGCACACACGTACAATTCCATCACCAACTTTCGGAAGAGAAGGCCAGTTCGGCCGTTGATATGGATAACACGTTACACATAGCATGCACCTTCTCCGAAGCTGGAGTATGGCTGCCTTAATGGCAGGATTAAAAAAAAAGGTGAAAACACACAACACTCCAATCCCTTTGTTGGGTAGATGGGATTAATCCTTACCTGTCTATACAGGGAGTGTCCGCAGGAGTATCAGTCAGCTTGCGTACTCGGAGAGGAGAGAGAGAGAGAGAGAGAGAGAGAGAGAGAGAGAGAGAGAGAGAGAGAGAGAGAGAGAGAGAGAGAGAGAGAGATTTTCCCAAGGAAGACAGTCGTTATCGGCGTTAACACTAAATATTACACGTGTTTCTTTTTGCTATTTCCGCGCGCAAAACAGTTATTATCCTTAGGGGAAAACAGTGTAAATAGGAGAAGAACCATGGTCCTGTTGATAAGATTATTTATTGTCCATACTGCGCCTGTCGTGATGGTAAATAGCTATCGAAGCTGCTTTCCCTGTGAAAGACGTTTTCATCAGAGACAGGGAAAACAATTGTCATCCTCGGGGAACCATTATCATCCTCGGGGAACTAGTATCATCCTCGGGGAACCATTATCATCCTCGGAGAAACATTATCATACTCGGGGAAACATTATCATCCTCTGGAAAACCAGGAAAACGGTTTTGATCCGTAGGAAAACATATATGTGATCCTGAAGACAATAACGGTGTTGGCTCTTTCTCACTGTTTTGCTCGTGAGGATCATGGCTGTGTTATGAGAGGGAAAGTGCTGTTATCGCCTTTAGACAGCAAAATGCTTCCACAAAAAATCACCTGATGCTCTGGGCGAATAGCATGATCGGTTTTACAAGACAAACTCTACGTCAGCACGCATGCGCGCGCGCACGCAAGCATGCACAAACGCACGCATGCGCTCACGCACACACACTACACGCACACACACGCACGCACACACACGCACGCACGCACGCACACATGCACGCACACACACACACACACACACACACACACGTGCTCGCGCGCGCACACACACACACACACACACACACACACACACACCAAGCAAGGTGCAAAATAACATATTGATACACAATGCAAGATACGTCTCCATCAGACGTCCCAGACAGTGCCCCCCCCCCCCCCCCCCCCCTCTAAAAACCAAATGCACGGCACAGTGCTCCCCCCTGATGGCTGTCTGCAGGCGGCATGAATGGCATCGTAGGAAGGAAGGTGCTGAACACAGAAATAGCAAGGAAACACGACAACAGTGCACAAACAGCGGGAGCATGGGGATGAACAGGACGGTGGGAGGGGGGGGGGGGGGGTGGGGGGGGGGAGAGGAGAGAGGAGAGAGAGAGAGAGATTAATAATGATATTATTATTATTATCATGAATACTTACATTGCTCCTATCCTCGGCTAGAGACCAAGTTCTAAGCGCTTTACAATCCAGATAAAGATAAAGAAGGAGAGAGAAAGGAGAGAGAGAGAGGGGGGGGGGGAGAAGGAGAGAGAAGGAGAGAGTGAGAGAGAGAGAAGGAGGAAAGAGAAGGGAGATGGAGGGAGGGGGGAGGGAAGGCGAGAGAGGTGGGGTGGTGGGGGGGTTGAACAGAGGGCGCGAGGAAGAGATTGGAGGAGTTGGGGGGGGGGGGGGGGGAGAGAACAAAGTAAGGCGGGGGGAGGGGGGGGGGGGGGGGTGGACTGGAGGGTGAAGCAGTAAGGTGAATCTCTTCAAGCAGAAGTAATTCAAGATTTCACCCCACCCTCCCTCTCCAACAACAACAACAACAACAACAACAACAACAAGAGAGAAGCGGAGAAATGTTTCCGTAAGCCAGTCATTCCTGAAGGCCGGACACACACCGCCAGAGTTACTCGACCCTTTTGCGACATCCCATGTGACCTCTTTCTTCCACTCTTCCCTCCCGCCTCCTAAGCACCAACCTCTGGAGTCCCTGCTGGGTCATTTTCATGATGACTGAGGACTTGTTCACTCGCACTGGTGGTGTGTGTGTGTGTGTGTGTGTGTGTGTGTGTGTGTGTGTGTGTGTGTGTGTTGTGTGTGTGTGCGTGCGTGCGTGCGTGCGTGCGTGTGTGTGTGTGTGTGTGTGTGTGTTCCCCCCCCCCCTCCCCATGCCCCCTTCATCGTTTGCTTCCGTTGTTTGTTTGTTCTTGTACTGCCTTTGAAAGACCAGTAGGTCGAAGCTCGTTGCTTTAGGTGTTGCGTTTATTTGACGGTTCGTTGCTTCAGCTTTTTTGTCATTTGTAGATAGCGGTTTTTTTTTTTGGCACGGCAGTGCTGTAAACGTGTGGCACCGAAACATCTTTGGTACCCCCCCCCCCCCTTCTCCCCCCCCCCCTCCTCTCTCTCTCTCCTCTCTCTCTCTCTCTCTCTCTCTCTCTCTCTCTCTCTTTGATAGCATGTTAGATTCAAAAGGTCATGATAACTGTTTTCCAAAGTCTAATTTCATGCGAAAATATGTATTCGAATGAGCAAGACAGAGAAACTGTTACAGCGAAAACAACTATTTTCACCACACGCAAACAGAACTTTTTAATGACCACAATGAAACGGTTCACTTCAAAATGTGCTGTTAAAAGACAGTTATTTCCACATGACAGAGTTACGTTACTAATAGCTGGGGGGGGGGGGGGGGGGAATACTTTTCTGAGGTGAAAGTAAGCAGGTTTCTTAACATAATTAGCCGTGTGCGTGTTCGGGTAACGAACTGTCGCCGAGATGATTCACAATTTTCTCGTGAACAAAGAAAGCATTGAAATCACCTCTCATAACATTTTTTTTTTATTTGCGTTAGTGGAAGTCACTACTCATAACATCTATTTTCTTGGCGCGAAAACACTCATCGTTCAATATATATATATATATTTAGTTTAAACAAAAATCCTTCCACTTCTCTATCAGCCCCCCCCCCCCCCCCCCCCCCCCCCCCCCCTTCTTCCTTCTATTCCCTCAGTCCTTTCTTCTTTTTTTTTCCTGCTGTCGCCTATTTTTGTGCCTCTATGGACCATTCTGCTATCTTTGAAGCTCACACACTTTTCTGCATGCCACAATTCAGATATCCCAGGTTTTGTTTGTTTTTTTTTTTTTTTTTTTTTTTTTTTTTTTTTTGTACTTTTCCCCTATAATCTGACTACTCGGTAGAGACACTTGAACAGTCTGTGTCAGTGTGATCACTAACTGTTCATCCTGCAGTGTCTCTTCGCGTTGTGGCTTTTTGTTATCATCATCATCATCATCATAACTATTACCATCATCATTGTTATTTTTATTGCTATTGTTTTGTTGTTATCATTTTGCTGTTGTTTATCATCATCATCATTATTATTATTATTATTATTGTTATTGTTATTATGATTATTATTATTATCATTATTCATTATTATTTTGTTATTATTATTATTATCATTATTACTATTATTATTATATTATCATTATTGTTATTATTATTATTGTTGTTGTTATTATTATTATTATTTCAATGCTTTTTGTGAATTATTTACGCTTTTTTTTTTTCTTTTTTTTTTTTTTTTAATTTGATGGATCGATAAATCAGGCGAAGCGTCTGGCGCTCCCAGCTCGACCTCGTCTTACCCCACCGTAAGGAATGAGTCGATACTGCAGCTGACATGGCATGAGATGCTGGTGTGGTTTGCTGGCTTCTGACGATGTCTTTTTCTTTTCTTTTTCTTTCTTTCTTTTTTTCTTTTCTTTCTTTCTTTCTTTCTTTCTTTCTCTCCGGAACTTGACCTTTTAGGTGTGGCCTTCATAGTTTTTTTTTTTTAAAACAAATGAAAAGGCCCACTTTGGTCGACTGGGGTATATGTCTATATCTCTTATGTATGTATGTGTGTGTGTGTGTGTGTGTGTGTGTGTGTGTGTGTGTGTGTGTGTAGGCATAGTTCATAAAAGAGTGGTTTTAGGACTTTCAAAGTTAGGACTGCCCCATAACAAAATGTAAACAACTCGCAAAATACATGA
>JADBJO010006508.1:125000-132287 GCA_016801955.1 Conus betulinus
ACATTACAAGCGCACCGTTTCAGATGCGTAATTTGGCATTTTCTCTCTCTGATTGAATTGTTAAGCTGACTTTGATTTGAGCGTGCCCACCAGTTCTAATTTGTCCTTTGAAAATGGTGGGGTTACTCTCTCTGAACGCGAGCTCTAACGTAGATTGTCTTTCTTGTGGAATTCCGAACATCATCTGTGATAACTGACTACGGAGTAATATATTTTCATAGACTATTTACACTTTCTGTTGATATCAGTGTTCACGTTACGCACTTCACAAACACTGTGAAAAAAGAATGCACATGAACTCCTTTAGTCGGTACCAACTATTACTTCCCCTGGCAGGATTAATTGTGTTTACACCCTCACACCAGCTCATAAGGGCGGGGGTCCATGGATTGTTCGACCTTGGCTGTGGCTTACGCTCTTCAAGCAACCTTGTTCCTGTTTGTTGTTGTATATACATGAACACGTCCTGTATATATATATTTGTGAACGCACCTGTCGTTTGGTCGGTTTTCTCCACTTGAGAAAGGTTGGTTTGCCGCAAGAGTCAAAATAGAGCAACTTTCAGCAGGTGGATACCGTGCGGCCGATACTCGTTTGTTCACCTGCTTAGTCTTGTTTGTATTGATCACGCTGTCGGTGGAATGAGGTTCTGTTCCAAATCCCCCTTTCCGGCGGAGTCCTTCTCTCCGTAATGATTATGTGCTGGAAGAGCCAGCGAAAGGAGAAGAACCAAGCGTGAAAGGTAACCCAAATAATGTTCGTGCTGCTTGGAACCATCCCCTAGGGTAAATACTATCCAGGAATATATACGTTTATCCCCTTGAAGGGTAGGTAATCTATGGAGGAAAGAAGCTCTACAAAATGATCCAGGGAACGTCTTCCAGTCAATAGATTTTTTTCTTCTCTTAGATAGATGTGTCTTCTCTTAGATGCATCTACTCTTAGATGTTAATATGACTTAATCCCCATTACCTTTTTAACCATTTCTAGAAGAAGATTTTGCTGGGGATTTTGCTATCTTAGAGAAAAAAAAATGGCGGTTTGTTCGGGTCTAAAAGCGACCGAGCCTTTAATCAGAAAAAAAAAAAACCCGGTAAGCTCCGCTTGATGAGAATGTATGCGCGCGGCTGGGAATAATGGTACGTCACTCGCTCACTGAAGATGGCAGTCGTGAACTTTCCCTTCTAACAGCTCACGTTGGCACTGGAACAGAAAAAAAAAAAATTTGAACACACACGCACGCACGCATGTGCACGCGCGCACACATACACACGCACGTACACACATACACACGTGCACACACACATACACACACACACACACGCGCGCGCGCGCGCGCGCGCGCAGAGACATACAGACAGACAGCTAATGAAGATGAAAGGACAGGATACTGACACAACTGCATACATCCGCCGCTGACAAACTGCAAGAACAGTCCTCTCCGCAAGTCCTACCACCACCATCATCTCTCTCTCTCTCTCTCTCTCTCTCTGGTCGGTCTGCTCTCTGTCTGTCTGTCTGTCCTCTCCCTCTATCTCTCTCTCTGTCTGCTCTCTCTCTCTCTCTCTCTCCTCTCTCTCTCTCTCATCCCTCTCCTCTCTCGTCTCTCCTCTCTCTCTCTCTCTCTCTTTCTCATTTTCCTCATTTCTCTCTCTCTCTTCTTTAACATTTTCTTGGATTCTAACAGATCGAAGACGAAACTGACTCAAGGATGAACCCACTTATTAAGTTGAAAGCCGATCCAGATCAGTTTCATTCAGCACCCCCCCCCCCCCCCCTCCATTTTTATTATTATTTTTGTTTAACCAGTTTGTTGAACATGAATATGGTGAAATCTCTATTACGGATAGACCTATTCCGCAAGAAAAAAAAATCAAGGAAGATCATGCTATAGACTTTGCATAGGTTCATTCTCTCTTTATTCATGGGCCAAGCTGTCACATTTGAAGCGTCCAACAGGATAACAAGCGAGATCAATTACTAGCCACATTGCAGTTCCGACCGTTTCAGACGCATAAATTGACATTCCTCTCTCTCTCTCTCTCTCCTCTCCTCTCTCTCGTCTCCTCTCTCTCTCCTCTCTCCTCTCTCTCTCCTCTCTCTCTCCTCTCCCATCTCTCTCTCTCTTCTCATCTCTCTCCCTCCTCACTTCCTCTCTCACCTCTCGCAAAATCTCTCTCTCCCCGTCCCCCTCCTCTCTCTCGTGATTGGATTAGCACTTTGATTTAAGCGTGCCCACCAGTGCCCTTATCAACGCTGAACGCGAGCTCTAGCGAACATTTATCTCCCTTATGTATTTCCGAACGTTGTCTGTTGATAACTGCCAACGAAGTAATATCTTTTCATGGGACATTAGCACTTTCTGTTAATATCAACGTCGACGACTACTATGGTAAATAAAATATATGAACTCGGTCAGTCATTACCAGTCATTATTTCCTCTGGCAGGATTAATTGTGTTTTCACTCTCGCACCAGCTCCTAAAGGCGGGGGGTCCAGGATTGTTCGACCTTGGCTGTGGTTTACGTTCTTCAAGCAACCTCGCTCCTGTTTGTTGGTGTATATACGTGAACACGTGTTGTATATACGTGAACGCACCTGTCGTTTGGTCAGTTCTCTCCACTTGAGAAAGGTTGGTTTTGCCGCACAAAGTAGTGCGACTTTGAGCAGGTGTGTACCGTGCGGCTGATACTCGTGTGTTCATCTGCTTAGTCTTGTTTGTATTGATCACGCCGTCGGTGGAATGAGGTTCACACAGCGTATAATGATTATTTGCTGAAGAGTCAGCGAAAGGAGAACCAAGCGTATATACACGTTTATTCTCGTTAAGCGTAGGCGATCTATTGAGGAAAGAAGCTCTACAAATGATTCAGGCAACTCCTTCCAATCAGTAGATTATCTTCTCTTAGATGTGTCTTCTCTTACAATATGCATCTTCTCTTAGATGTTAGATATGACTTTATCCCCATTAACCTTTTAAAATCATCTCTAGAACAAGATCATACGTCTTTGCTGGGGATTTTCCTCTCTTGTTATATATAAAAAAAAAGGTAGCTTATGTCGGCTTGTTCGGTCTAAAAGCGACCGAGCCTTTAATCAGAAAAAAGCCCGGTAAGCTCCGCTTGATGAGAATTTATGCGCGCGGCTAGGACTGCTGTGTGCGTCACTTGCTCACTGAAGGTGGCAGTCGTTAACTATTCTTGCTAGTCGCTAATTTTGGCATTGGGAAAAGGATAAAACAGATCGTTTGAACACGCACGCACGCACGCACATACGCACGCACGCACGCACGCACGTACGCACGCACGCACGCACGCAAAACACGCACGCACGCACGCACGCACGCACGCACGCACACACACACACACACACACACACCACACACACACACACACACACACACCACACACACACACACACACCACACACACACACACACAGAGATAGAGCCAGTGACGAAGAAAGGGACAGAGCATATAAACTGACAGACTGCAAAAGTAGTTCCCCATTCATACCACCACCGTCTCTCTCCCTCCCTCCCTCCCTCCCTTCCCTCCCTCTCTCCTCTCTCTCTCTCCTCTCTCTCTCTCTCTCTCTCTCTTTCATTGGCTTTTCCATTTCATAGTGCCTTCTTTCCTTTCCGTTTGATTTTATTCTCAGTCTCTCCCTGTCTCTGTCTGTCTGTCTGTGTTGTCTATCTCCTCTCCCTCTCTTGTCTGTCTGTCTGTCTGTCTGTCTGTCTCTCTCTCTCTCTCTCTCTCTCTCTCTCTCTCTCTCGCTCGCTCGCTCGCTCGCTCGCTCGCTGCCACTTCTTGATGGACGCCATGGGTTCCTTTCTTTTCACCATCTCCCTTTGTTATCTTATCTTCCTTCCTTTCATGTTTCTTGCTTTTGCCTGTCTGTCTCTCACTCTCTGTCTTTCCTTTCTTTTCGCTCCTGTTGGCGGGCTCTCTATGTGATTTTCATTAGATATGGAAGCTAATGACAGATTCACCTCTTTTGCCTGCAGCGCTGGCGGCTTTTTTGTACTCCCAGTTCTTATTATGAACAGGGAGTACTTAACAATGGGAACGAAGAATGCTTGCTGTGTGTGTGTTGCGCGCGCGCGCGCGCGCGTGTGTGTGTTGTGTGTGTGTGTGTGTGTGTGTGTGTGTCTGTGTCTGTGTTGGGTGTCTGTGTGTGTGTCTGTGTGTGTGTGTGTCCGTGTCCGTCCGTTCCGTCCGTGGTTCAAAATGTGTTCCACTCGCTCCAGACAAAACTACTTTAGGCCGATCTGGAAAAGTCTTTTCTGAAAATGTGTGGTTATTGTTCATTAGGGTCACCGATTATGCCCGATTGTTTATTTTACCGTTATAGCCGTCACTAACGACCATAACGGGCCCATAACGGTTTTTTTCCTTCTTTATGGAATGTCTCAGAAAGTACGTGGCCCGATCTTTCCTGAAAATTTGTACGCATGTTTTATTGTGGGCGGCTGTATGGGCCCATAAACGTTATAGTTTTTCTTCCTTATAGAATGCCTCAGAAAGTACTTGGCCGATCTTTTCTGAAAAATTGTAGGTATTTTATTATGTTTCACGGATAATGTCGATGTGTTTATTTTAACCGTTATAGCCGTTACTAACGGCTATAACGGCCCATAACGGTTTTTTTGTTCTTTATGGAATACCTTAGAAAAAGTACTTGGCCGATCTTTTCTGAAAATTTGTAGGATGTGCATTATGGAAACACAATATGATGGCCGATGTTTTACCCAGAATAGCCGTAACTAACGGCTATAACGGCCCAAAATGGTTTTTCCTCTTTATGGAATATCTCACGCGTATTCAAGATAAAACTGGGAGAGTGCGTTTATATGCTTTGCATTTTTTTTTTCATTACCCTTTTGCGAACTCGTCAACCGAGGGAACCCGAGCCAAAAGCTGCCCCTCCAAAGATCTGAATAGCGAGAGATCTCTATCCTCGCGAATGAGCAGCGAGCACGATAGCGCTCTCTCCCGTTCTCCCCGTTAGACTCTCTGTAAATACGATAAATTCATCTTTCCCTAGAAATCATACCTAAAAGATGATTTACTTCTTTCGTAAAATACAGGTATCTAATATCTATCTATGTCCTCTATATATATATCTCTCGATATATATCTCGTGCTGCCCATGAAATGAATGCATGTAACTGTATGTCATGTATGGATGTAAGATAGCTATTTGCTTTCCATGAATTTGTATGTGGGGTGAGTAATATGATATAGAGTAGAGATGATATATCTATCAAGTCTATATATGATAGATAAAGTGAGAATAGATTAGAACGCTTAAAATTATAGATATTATCATATATATATCTATACTTCTATGGGATAGTATAGAGAGAGGGAGGTATAAATGATGTATGGGTTGTAAGTGTCTCCTTCACTTTTTGGCGTGTATGATGGTATTTTTTTTTTTATCCCCGCCGAGCAGAACACGAGAGACCACATGGAGAGAGAAGAGGGGTAGAGGAGAAAGAGAGAGGAGAGAGGAGAGAGAGAGAGAAAAGAGGAAAGGTATGAAGAGGATTGCTAAAGAGAGAGAAACAATTAAGAGATAGAGCTATGTCTATATGATAGGTCGAGAGAGAATCTCTCTCGCTCCCTATAGCTCTCTATAGGAATGCTGGGGTTTGTTACGGTATCTCTCCAGCTCTACTCTCTCTCTCTCTTCTCTCTCTCTTCTCTCTTTCTCGCCCGGCTGTCTGTACTCCCTTTTTCGTGTGTTGTCTGTGTATGTCTGCGTGTTTGTCTGTCTGTCTCTCTCTCTCTCTCTATATATGTGGTTCTCTATCCCTAGCCTTCTCCCTCCTCTCCTCCGTACCCTCCCCTGTTTGACGATCGTCAAATCTCTTGGTCTCACGCTACTCAAATACATCATATCGCCCATCATGACTCACAACTCTCTCCCTCTATTTCTCTCTCTCCCCTCTCTTTCTCTCTCATCCACATCTCTCTCTCCTGTCTCTTCCCCCGCTCCGTTTCTTCCCCCCACACTTCTATCCAGCTCCCTCCCCTCCCTCCCAAAACCCCACCCCCAACCCCACCCCTCGACCCCTACGCCGCTACCACCACCCTAACCTCTTCTTTCTCATTCCTTTCTATGATGTTTCCTAAGGGGCTTTTTTTTGTCACACTTGAAAACCAAACAAATTTTTGCCAGTACTGTTACCTATAAATAGGGCAGCGAGTGAAGACCGAGTTTAGCTGTTAGCTATGGGTACCGGTTCTCCAGCTTGCACTGGAACGGGTTATACATAGTCCCAAGTCTCCACAAAGGCTGTCCGTTCTAAGAAGGCAACATGTTGTTTGTTCATCACTTGAAACTCGGTGGTACTTTGATTAAGACACGACAAAGCGTCAGTCGATAACACGTTTTTTTTTTTTTTTTGGACGAAGTATTCTTGGTTCTACTTTAAAAAAAAAAAAAATGTGTCGTACGCTTGTTCTCATGTACGAAATTATAGTTGGTAGAACGGGGAAGAGAGCGACCGAGAGAGGGAGAGAGAGAGAGAGAGCGAGAGAGAGAGAGAGATACGAGAGCGAGAGAGAGAGAGAGAGAGAGACAGGAGAGACAGACAGGACAGGACGACAGACAGACAGACAGATTATATTTGGTAGAGCGGGGAGAGGGACAGACAGAGGAGAGACAGACAGAGAGACAGACAGACAGAGAGAGACAGACAGGAGAGAGCGGGGAGGATATAGAGGGAGAGCGAGAGGACAGAGAGACAGGGGAGAGAGAGAGACGAGAGAGAGAGAGGAGAGAGAGAGAGGAGAGAGAGAGAGGAGAGAGAGAGAGAGGAGAGGACAATGAGAAATGAAATGAAATGAAATGAAATGAAATTTATTCAGATAGGCCCATAGCCCCTTCTGAAGGGGGGTTACTTTCAATACCTTACATGGCGATTACAACAACAGCAACAAAAGAATGCATAAAAATGAAACAAAAACATTAACACGTTTGAGTACAATCTGTCGTACAAGTTGCACGAAGAACAGTTTACTAACTCAGAAACTAACTTCGACTTGGATGGCAAATCCATATAACATCGACATATCAATACATTTATTAGCTGAGCACAACAGATCGCCTCTGAAAGGCTCTATACAAAATATTGCACAAATTCCTCACAATGGAATAATTGGACAGAGAGAGAGAGAGATGTGAGAGGAGAGAGAGAGGACAGGAGAGCGAGAGAGAGAGAGAGTGTGTGGCAGACAGATAGAACACAGACACAGGGACACACAGACACACACA
>JADBJO010006509.1:0-2500 GCA_016801955.1 Conus betulinus
TTTTCATATTCACGAGACGGACGCCATATACGTTTTCTATATTTTTTTTTTATTTTTTTTTTTTTTTGTCTTATTTGACTGTTTCATGCCAGAAGGGCTTAGAGGTGTACTGACGGACGCTTGGGCTGTAGGCAACTCCAAAGCCTGTACTGTCATCTCAACCCCAACAAGCCACGAAGAAGACAGGGAAACGTGTATGGTGGGGGGAAACATGAAACATCTGTACTAGATAGATACAAAGAGTACGGAAAATATATGAAAAAGGAGGGAATATGTAACGTCAAGAAAAAAACACACCTAAATTACGGTTGAAAACAAGCATGAAAGTATGGGAATATGTACTACCCGGCGGGGGTGGGGGGGGGGGGGGGGGGGGGGGGGAGTACCGAAAATGTATTGACCACGCAGAAAAAAAAACATATCTAGACGTGAAAAGTAAATAGAAAAACATGTAATTGCCATAAAAAAAGAAACAAACCACGACATGTGTAAATAGGCATGAAAAAAAAATGGGCAATGTGTGAAAAGAGAGGGAACTAACGAGGGGTGGAATCGGGAAATACGTAACTAGACGTACACAAGTAGGCTAAAGATGCGACTTTGCAGGAAACATAATGAATGTAGAACTAAATGTAAAAAAAAAAAAGAAGGGGAGTGTGTGTGTGTGTTGGGGTCAAGCAATAGAGAAATGTGGAACCAGCGTGAAAAAGAGAATTTGTAACTAGGCGTAATCCATTCTCTCATCAAAAACAACAACAAAAATGTTTTTAGGAAAGAACACTTTTCTATGATGGCTGCCCCATCTTTCTCCCTCTTTCTCCCCCCCCCCCCCCCCCCCCCCCCCCCCCTCTCTCTCTGCGTCTGTCTCCCCATGCACCACGAGCAGTAAAACGTCCCCTCATCGGTGGTCACTCTGTGCGACATTTATACGTTCTTCAGTGGCCGAACCGCCGTCCCACGCCCGATAAGCTGAAGACCACCACACAGATAACGGGCATAACACCACACGCAACACCACTATCTCCCTCTCTCATCACGGCGGCACTCGCCTGTCAAGCTTCTCCACTCGACTTAAGACGTTGACAAAGCGACTTGACAGGAGGAGGCCCAGTTGACGGCTGATTAGAAGAAGGCCACACAACAGCTGAAGTCAAAACACGCGCGGCGCCTTTGAGAGTCAAAGAATTGATATTACTGTGACTTGGCTGACGTGCCCAGGAAATGAAGTGACTCTCAACTCCCCACCCACCTAGGCAACAGTTCTCTCTCCCCCTCAAGGCAACATTTCTCTCCCCTGTCTGCTCACCCCCCCCCCCCCCCCCCCCCCCTCCCCTCTCCGTTCGCCTTCCCCTCCTCGCCTGTCTCACATCCCTCGCTTCGAGAGTTTTAAGACAGCTTCTAGGCGATTCTCGCTTTTATGATGAGAAACTCGTCTAAGGTCGCTCTGCCAGACACTGGAGTGAGGGGGTTATGGCGGTATAATGATGAGAAAAGGTTTCCTTTCTGACCTCTAAAACTCGACACATTCATCGTTCGCATCGACGATGAGGTGGATAGTAAACGGAATGAAACTAAGACAGAGACTAGAATATTTAAACTGGTTCCCCCCCCCCCCCCCCCCCCCCCCCTCCCCCATATTTCGCGGATTTCTGTCTCCTCTTTTGCGAATGGTGATAATTAAGAGCTCGTGTCACCTGGTGTGAATGTTCAACTCAACACAAAATCCCAGTCAATGAAACAGGTAGGCAAAATGAAATCACAAAGGGATAAAGTACACCTACAGTGACTTTCTCCTACGCTGAAACAAAGGCCAATAACTTTAAGCGACTGGCACTTAACGCCATCCTTTGGCCAGCACTTGAATTAAAGACACACAAAATACGCTATATGATCCTGCACTGAGCGCCTCATAAAGTTCCTGCAATGATTAGCGCACGACGACGACTTCTTGCATTTGCCTACAAGCTCGCATACTGTTTAACCGTGCCGCGAAAGTTGGCATTCGAGCGGATGTGTAAAACCTTGTCAATGTCATTTTTGTAGAAAGATGGACAGAAAAAGATGGAAAAAAATCAAATAAAATGAACACATCCTTGCAATCACACACACACACACAACACACACACACACACACACACACACACACCAAGTTCTGAAAAGGATTTTGAACGAATACAGTTTCTTATGTCGCAAATGTATGAAGCATTTTCACGTTCCCCCCCCCCCCCCCCCCGCCCCATCATATCGTGTTCTGTCTCTGTTTCCGTCTTTGTCTCTCTCTGTCACACAGACAGACAGACAGACAGACTCTCTCTCTCTCTCGCTTCGTCTCTCTCTCTCTCTCTCTCTCTCCCAATACACCTGTCAAAAAATTGAAGATGACAAGATGACATCATCGTACCTTCCACCCTGGCTGCTGACCCAATCCTGTCCCAGCCTGTGGCCATGCTTCAGCCTTAATCCTTTGTCACGATCTGAACCCACCCCCTCGGAAAGGCAA
>JADBJO010006509.1:7500-10000 GCA_016801955.1 Conus betulinus
GCCGTTTGTAGTGATGGCTCATGGCGTTTTTCTGTTGGTCGCGGAACACTTTTGCTGTTTGACAGCCAAACAATATGGCGACGCCAAACAACGTGTGGCTGCACACCAAAAAAAAATACATGCGTCAAGGCCTTTCCTTAAGGAGTCAAGTGTTTAATAGATGGGCACAATCAGATTGTTTTGAGAATTTTTTTCTTCATTATGTCTGAAAGTTGATTTGTTTTTTTTCTTTCCATATGCCTATCAAGGTACATATCAGCTGATTCCAAGCAGACAGATTGACATGACAGGAATGGAACTATTTTGGGGCAAACACACGGCGCAAAGGTAGGGTCACGGTGAGTGCGAAGGCAGTGAACTGTGACGTCAGGTATGGAGTAGTTCGTGTATTTCTAGACTGTGAATGATTTTATCGGCAGAATTCGCTAAAAACAAGTGAAAAGATTGGTAGGGAGTTTTTAATCTGATCTATTATCGGTTTAATATATTTTTTTTTTGGCTCAGAAAGCTGACATAGATCATTGTGTGGGCAAAATCCTAATGGTGGCGTGTGGCCACTTATACTGTTCGACAGCAAAACAACATGGCGACGCCAACGATTTGCAAGATCTCGTCGCAGATCAGTTTTTGCTGACAGCGGTTTCAAATGTAGTGAAAGAGAGCGATTCGGAAACGGAATATGTTGTGCATTATTAAAAAAAAAAAAAAAAAAGAAGAAGAAAAAGAAACGGAAACGGGGGAAAAAAACGATAAAAAAAGCTTTCCCGAGGACATAACCGTATGAAAAGACTGCATAAATTTTCTTTGGTACGTGTTGTGTTCTCTCTCTCTCTCTCTCTCTCTCTCTCTCTCTCTCTCTCTCTGTGTGTGTGTGTGTGTGTGTGTGTGTGTGTGTGTGTGTGTGAATAAAGTCGCACGCAAAGTACGTTTGGACCACAAAACAAACAAACAAAATCAAATCTGAACGTTACTGCATACTTATCGACTGTTCATTTGGTGCCTGTCGCGACCTTGGTATTGAAGAAAACCACCATGGGACTGATGCGGTGATAGCCGCCATTTTGTTTCAGCTGTAGCCGCCTTCCAAACCTCGCTTGAAAACGCTGTCAACGGATTTGCGCATGCGCCATGAGTCACGCTGCCTCGTAGCCTCAGTGGCCGTGATCCTGCTAGCAGCTTTCGCTTCAGAACACAGGCCAGCATTTTCTGCTTCGTCGGTTCACTTTGTTTCGCGCCGATTGGAGATCACTGAGCTGTGTAGGTTCTTCTCTACTTGAAGTTAGCTACGCTGACATTCACGTTTTTCTTCTTTTTTTTTTTTTCATCTTCCTTTTTTCTTTATTTTTTTTTTTGTTTTTCTTTGTTTTTCTCTTCACTTTGTTCCCGTGTGAGAAAGGTTTGAATAAAAATCACTTTGTAGAAACACACGTTTTGTCCCATAAACTTTGCAAATTTTTTTTTTTCGCTCTATCTTTCTGATTAGGGAGTGTTCGACAGACATGTGGAATACATTATTCAGAAATTGAACGAACTTTCAAGACAAGAGATCTTCACTTTAAACACATGGGCACACGAACTTTCAAGACAAGAGATCTTCACTTTAAACACATGGGCTCAGTCGTTTGTTTGCTAGCGGTACAAGTTCCATAACCAAATGGCTGCAGAGCTATAAAGTGTTGTTAAGAGGATCGCCGTGTCCACTGCATGGCATTCTAAACGGCGCACCCTGACCCGAGACCGCGGCACCACCTTTTCCCAATCACGTTTCTTCCCAGTCATATTTTGCTTAATGTTTGGTAATTTGTCGTAACATTCTGTGCATTATTTCTAAAAAATAATAATATTGTTGTGATGAATATGTCTATTTCGGGTTGTTTAGGTGATATATTGCTTCAGATAACAAAAATGTTGTTGTAAATACCATAATTCCGGGAAGAAAACCGTCGATCACCGGTGATCGAAATTCAAGGGAAAGAACTGAAGACATTTCACCCAAATCACGTTTCATCCTATTGAGTTTCACCAAGTCACGTTTCACCCAATCACGTTTCATCTGATTACGTTTCACCCAAGCACGTTTCATCAAATTACGTCTCACCCAATCATGTTTCCTCTAATTACGCTTCACCCAATCATGTTTCATCAAATTACGCTTCACCCAATCACGTTTCATCTAATTACGCTTCACCCAATCATGTTTCCTCTAATTACGCTTCACCCAATCACGTTTCCTCTAATTACGCTTCACACAATCATGTTTCCTCTAATTACGCTTCACCCAATCATGTTTCATCAAATTACGCTTCACCCAATCGTGTTTCCTCTAATACGCTTCACCCAATCATGTTTGATCAAATTACGCTTCACCCAATTGCGTTTCATCAAATTACGTTTCACCCAATCATGTTTCCTCTAATTACGCTTCACCCAATCGCGTTTCATCAAATTACGCTTCACCCAATCACGTTTCATCTAATTACGCTTCACCCAATCATGTTTT
>JADBJO010006509.1:15000-22500 GCA_016801955.1 Conus betulinus
CCAACACCGCTGAAATCACCGTGGAGTTTTTACGTGAAACTACGCTGTATTGCGAGATCTTCCATAACTGAGGGCATTATCGTCGAGTCTCTACCGAGAAGTAAGCAAAGCGATATCTTCTGGTTTAAAGAGTCACTTGACTAAGTGTGTGTGCAGGTGCATGTTTGCATGCCAGTGTGAGCGCGTGCGTGCGCGTGTATGTTTATGTATATGCGTGCACAAGTGTGCGTGTCTAACATACCTATTCCTTAGATAGATCAAAAACCAAAAGTTAATGATTATGCCAGGGACCTCTGGCAGGAGGATTGGAACACACAGACGGATAAAAAAAAACTCTTTCAGATCCGTCCAAACCTAAAAGAGTTCCTCTCATCCACGTCTGGTGGTCGTAAAGAAGAAACGGTTCTATGTCGGCTGCACACCGGCCATTCGTCTTTTACTCATTCATACCTTTTAAAGAGTGAAGAAGCTCCGTGGTGCATTCCATGTCATGTGCCACTCACAATGAAACATATTCTTTTAGAGTGTTGGGACTTGCATGATGTGAGGCATAAACATTTTTACAGCAGATTCCATAAAGACCTTGTTCAGAGATGTCCCGCCTGACGCGATCTTTGAATTCTTGAAAGAGACTAACATTTTACATCGGATCTGAGGTTTAATAGTGGAAAGAGATTTTTAACAAGGTTTCGGATGGGTTTTTAGATGATGCATTTTAAAGATTTGTGTGAAATGAATGACTTGTGAGTTGATTTTAAAGTGGTGATAACCCTGATATGCCCCTTGGCGGTCGGCTGGGCTATACCAACATTACCTTTAATGAAGTGTGCGTGCACACGTATCGGATCTTCTCTCTTAAAACTGTAACGTAATTTGTTATTTATCCAATCAGTCTGATTTTTTTTTTTTTTTTGAAGAATCTTTACAATAATGGAGTCTAGACGACTAAGGAGTTTGGTTATTCGCCCATACTGCTGCTAGTTCTCCTCTCACTGAACGATTTCCAGCAACAACATATTGCATAATCGACACTGTTGGTTCCCCCTCAGTGGAGCTCTCACACCCGCGGAACTGGCTGCACGTCTTCTGAACGAACCACTGACATGCGTGACCAAGTCACGTTCTGACGACCAACTACACTTGCCCCTCTGGACTCACTGAAGTACCCCGATGAACAATGCAGTTGGCACAGATCACCGATTTCCGACGATATATACAATACTTCTTAAATAAAGTTACGAGTGATTTTTACTTGAAGTTTGAACGATTCTTCTTTATTCATTTTTTTTTTTCATTAAGGTAGAAAACACATCCTCCGAAAACAAATTCTGCTCAGATTAGAATAGAATGCCCGCTTTATCAAAACACCCGTGCTAAGACAATAGGTCTTCTATCTACCGTTATTGGGAGTTATGTCCAGACTCTATTATTTGGTTGGGAGGAAGAAAGCATAGCAATGTTTCAAGAGGCAGAAAATTATATTTGCATTTCTCGTCGATTTTCACGAAATTAAATTTGTAACGTAGTAGTTTGTATTTCTAGTTGTGCCCTTTAGCACGCGCGCGCGTGCGCGCGCGCGCACGCACACACACACACACACACACACACACACACACATGCACGCACGCACATACACAGAGACACAGACAGTGTGCGAGCGCGTGTCCGCACGCGCGCGCGCTCCTATGTACACACGCTCACATATACCCATGTTGACATTAACACTGAGATTGACGGGGTAGATTCAAAACATGATTTACACGACTCACACAAACTAATGACGCCCTTGGTGAACCGTTTATCTGATTCTCTTCCTTGGAATCATCTTTTTGAAGAATCTTTAGAGCTGTCCCATGTCCCTGCATGCCTATTTCCACTGTGGCTTTTTCCTCGTGTGTGTGTGTGTGTGTGTGTGTGTGTGTGTGTGTGTGTGTGTGTGTGTGTGTGTGTGTGTGTGTGTGTGTTTCGTCTTCATCTGTGTGGTTTGCTTGTTGTATTTTCATTACCCACTGTTAGTCCAACATTTTTATTTTCAATTATTCTCGTCAATTTTCGATTGCAGTCAAAATGTGTAAATTGTGATGTAAGTTGAGTTTGTGCTGATAGCTTTGGCTTGTTGTGCTCACAGTTCTTCTAACTGTCACTGCAGTATTTTCTGAATAAAGTTTGGTCTAAAACAAATAAACACTGCTCGCCGATTTACGACTGAGACAGATCCTGAGGACTCACACAGTTGGCACTGATTTGAACAGGATGCGTATTTTAAGTTCAATAATAATCGTCAAAATGTCACTTTGAAATTTCCTAGGCATCGTGAACTTGGACACTATGTCCGTGCAGAATGGAGAATAAAAATTTGGATCAACCTGGCCACGATCTGATTTCAATGTGGGTGCTGTCAACCAGTGACAAACGGATTAAAAAAAAAAAAAAAAAAACTTGTTTCAATAACAGGAGAGCCTCACTGTGGTTACTTCCCTTAACGCGAACCCAAACATGTCGAGCGATTCTCTCACATCTGTGTACGAACTGTGCCTCGCCGAGATAGGTATAAACTCAACGAAGTGGGATCTCGAACTTAACGGTCGCATGATAAGAGAGAGAGAGAGAGAGAGAGAGAGAGAGATAGATAGATAGAGATAGATAGATAGATAGATAGATAGAGAGAGAGAGAGAGAGAGAGAGAGAGAGAGAGAGAGAGAGAGAGAGAGAGAGACAGACAGACAGACAGACAGACAGACAGAAGAGACAGAGACAAAGACAGAGAGAGAGAGAGAGAGAGAGAGAGAGTGATGCTCATAGCCCAGCCGACCGCAAAGGGCCATATCAGGGCCGTCACCGCGTAGAAGTCAACTCAAAAGTCATTTAAAAAAAAAAAATCATTCACACAACCCTTTAAAAGACACCTTCTGAAAAACACACACGGAAATTTCGTTAAAGATCTTTCTTCCGTAAAATTTTTAGATCAGAAAAAAAAAAAATGTTGATCTCTTTCAGAAAATTCAAAGATCACGTCAGGTGAGAGATCTCTGAATGAGGTTTTCAGGGAGGCTGCTGTCAAATGTTTAGGTCTCACACCACGCCAGTCCCAACACTCTAAAAGAGTATGTCTCACTGTGAGTTTTACGTGACATGGAATGCACCACGAAGCTTCTTCACCTTTTCAAAGATCAGAAGGTCGCGTGATAAAGAACAAAAGACAAGGATTGTCAAGATGGCCTTGATCGCAGAACCAACCCGATCTTGGTTTGCGCGATAAACAGAAAAAAAAGTAGGCTGCGTTTTATTTAACGGCGGTCGATCGTCAAGCTGCGGTTAAGATGCTTTCCAACTATTCCCAGCCTACATCCTGTTGTCTGTGAAACAAGCCTGCCTTAACAATGTCTGTTCTCACTCAGATTAGACACCTGTTGCTGCCTCTGAATCGGGAACACATTCATACTGGGCTGTCTTTGGTCAGACCACACACGTGTTGGCTGCCTTTGAAAGAGGAAAACATCAAGGATTCTCTGCTCTTTGTCAGGGGACATCATTCTGTTTGCTTTTGAAAGGAACTCGTCCATCTTTCCCCATCCCCAGTCAGGCCACATCCGTGAAAGCCTTCGCAACGGAAGCACGTGTATCTACCCCTTTCATTGGTCACTTATCTTAGTCATTTGTTTATTCTTATTGCTTATATATATATATAGTTCACCGACCACAGTTACCTTGGTCTTGAGAGAGTGGAGGAAAGCGTGGTGATGGTGGTGGGGGCGGTTAGGAAAAGGAGGTGGGATGGGGTGGGGGAAGGCGGGGGGTGGGGGTGGGGATGGGGCTGTAAACATGTTGAGAAACGAATTTCGTACAACTTTTTTTTTTTTTTTTTTTTTAATCAAGTTCAGAAAACACTCAAAACGCAAATGGATTCTTGGGAGTGAAAAGACCAGGTTTTCGTTAATCAACACGTGAATCCCAACGACTCTGCCCCCCCCCCCCACCCCCCTTCCCCATCCCCACCTTCCCCCTACCAACCTCTTTCCCCACTCTCCTTCCCCCTCCCCCCCCCCCCCCACCTCCATCCCCCAGGTCTACGTAACCTTTCACACCCATCCCCAACCTACCCCTTCCTCCGCTATCCAACCGCAAAGAGCAACCACCCACCCTTCTCAAACTCCTCATCCTAAACAAACAAACAAACGAAAAGAAGAAAGAAACCCCCCGAAAAATTCTCAGCATCATTTACTTCCTTCCAAAACTGCCTCAGGCGGAATACCTGGGAGCGAGATCAGCGTGAAATCAGCTGCCAGAGTGCTCACTGCTTGATGCCCTCTAATTCCCAGAGCTGGATGTGATTGATCTTCTGAATTCTTCTTGGCGCGTGCAGGCTAGACGATCAGCCCAGTGCGGGTGAGAAATGGAAATCATCGTCTTCTCCAGCTACGCTAGCTGCCGTAGAGCTTGGTGGTCAGCCAAAGTGACGTGTGGCCACGCCACTGTTCTTGTTCTATGGGGCACTGTTCTGCAGTCTGGTGTCTTCCTGTCCGCAGAGACAGGTTCCAGAGGGCGCCAGTCAGTCTCCATGTCCGGACGGTTCAAATGACGCGCGGAGAACATGGCAAATGGGGGCGATTGTTGGTTGGTTGGTTTGTTTTTATCAGGTGACCAGCACGTACCCGCCACACACGCATACAGATCAGTCTTTTACCACCACATGTCCACAATTATCAATGCTAATATAATTAGTCCAGAACTCATGTATTGTATTATGAAATCTTCATCACTACTACACTATTGCTACTGCCACTGGAGATATTTTATTTTCTGTTTTCATTTATACGCTCTTATCTTACTCAATGGGAGCTCAAGGCGTTTACAAAGCGGGTTCAGAAAGACAGGGACAGGACGGGAGAGGGGGGGGGGGCGGGGGGGGGGGGGGGGGGGGGGGGGGGGGGAGAGAGTCGATATACACTAGTTAAATAAATGCTCAAATAAATTAAAGATTTATGCAAATCAAATTGTTCAATCTTTACATGTACAAACCACTGAAGTTTGTACGCGTCAAATCATGTTGTGTATAGTCCAGCGGACCACAAAACACATCACATCAGTGCTGCAATAACATAACGTAGAACGCCTCACACTGCACTGTTCTCATCGAGTTCGTGAATTCCAAGCAGGGCTGCTGAGGCACCACTGACCTCTTCCGGACACTAACTGGACAACGTGCAGTGTAAGGCATCTCAAAGACGACATGAAGTCTGCAAATAATGATGCATATTGAAAGGTCTTCCCTCGATCACATTCTTGCGTAATGTTTTCTGCTCTGCATATATGTTATTTCGATCTTTTTTTATTTTTTACCCTGTGCTTTTTGTCTCAGTTGTTATAGTTGGGTGTACTGAGGAAGGAGAAGAAGAAGAAGAAGAAGATGAAGAAGATGATGATGATGATGATGATGATGATGATGATGATGAAGATGAAATGAAAGAAGAAGAAGAAGAAGAAGAAGAGAAGAAGAAGAAGAAGAAGAAGAAAAAGAAAGAGGAAGAAAAAGAGGAGATGGGGAAGGGGAAAGAAAGAAAGAAAGAAAGAAAGAAAGAAAGGCAACAATTTCACTGGGTTCATATTCATCTACTGATGTCCCTTTCAGGCTCGGTGGCAAGGCGCTGAACGTCTTACAAGGCAGTAGCGCGCCGTTAAATACTCCAGTCCAAACCTTGCCGGCGGCGGTCGAAAGGCTCAAGCCAGATGCAATTTTCCTAAAACATTTCGTTGGGAACGTCCTCCCATACTGTCGTGTGCTTGCACGAGGCGTGAAACAGCCCATGCATAACAGAAAACTGAGACAGTGACACGGACCTCCATGCCGTTGACACACAATTGTGTGTGTGTGTGTGTGTGTGTGTGTGTGTGTGTGTGTGTGTGTGTGTGTGTGTGTGTGTGTGTGTGTATGTAGTGAGAGAGAGAGAGAGAGAGAGAGAGAGAGAGAGAGAGAGAGAGAGAGAGAGATGGTGGGGGAGCTAGGACGGATGTAAGCCTTCCTATCACTTTTCGTCCCCAAAGACTGGTTTGAAACAAGATATGATCATTAAAAGGGACACGTGTATACAGGCACGAAAGCATGAATTTCTGTCTGTCTGTCTGTCTGTCTCTGTCTCTCGTTCGTTCGTTCGCAGGTTCATTTAATTTCATTTGCAAACAACGTTTTGCAATAATCATAATTTTGAAACGTTATTCTGCTAATGAGTATGAATCGACGATAGAAATATATAGACAGAGATTGAAATGGACTACAACTACTCCATACAGTTTCTGATCTGGAACCAAGTTGTTCTCAAGAGCTCAGGTTAAGTGTCACCAATCAAGTCCATTGGGCACATGGTTGAAATGTAAATCTTGTACAAGCTGTGATTTGATGCGTCTTATGTGTGTCATCTACCGAAAGAAGTGAAGCACATTTTGTTCTTTGCTGCCAACGACTTACGAGATATTGGGGAAAAAAAAAAATTACCGAGTGAGTGAGTGACTGACTGCGTGTGCGTGCGTTGCGCGCGTGCGTGCGTGCTCGCGTGCGCGCGCGCGCGTGTGTGTGCTTAAATTAAGTATGCCGACCTAGCTATTAACAGACATGTGATTCAGTTCAAGGAAGGTAAAGACGACGACACGAGAGGCATGGGCTCCGCCTGTTGTCACGCCGAGCCAGCCTCTGACATTTCACTGCCTTATGGCCACCATGCTTTAAGACTGTAATTTTCTTTCAACCTGACTTGTCGATGTCTTGCGCGATTCCTGATGGTGTGGACACATTCACTTTCTTTCTCGTACTCGTAAGGCAAAAGAGGAGTACAGCTTTTCATCGATCTTGCAAGCAAATCAATATCGCAATTTCAGTTTATGTACCTGATTATGTATTCTCTAGCTCTCTCTCTCTCTCTCTCTCTCTCTCTCTCTCTCTCTCTCTCTCTCTCTCTCTCTCTCTCTCTCTCTCTCTCTGTGCCTTCCCTTTCCTTTCTGAGAAAACAGCAATGCACGACAGAAAAAAAAACTGGCGATTGCGGTTTTATTGCACACAGGGGTGATTATACAGGACTGTTGTCATCATTTGGCCTTTGTCAGCGTTTCAATTGTTTCTTAGCACACATCAATCCAAATACATCATGCCCGTTTGCTCTGTTTTCACACACACACACACACACACACACACACACACACACACACACACACACCACAACAACACACCTAGCAACACGACACATGCAGGCATACGCAAGCACAAATACAGACACGCGCGCGAGTACACACACACACACACACACACACACACACACACACACACACACACACACACACACACACACACACGTGCGTGTGCACCCAAATCCACAGACACATACAAACTCTCGCGCGCGTGCACATACACACGTTTACATGCACACACGCGCACACATAGAGACACACACACAAGACACAAAGAGACACACACACACACACACACACACACACACACACACACACACACAC
>JADBJO010006509.1:37500-45000 GCA_016801955.1 Conus betulinus
TTCTGAAAGAGATCAACATTTTTCACCTGATCTAAGATTTTACGAGAAAAAAAAAAAAAAAAAAAGATATTTCGTGAAGGTTCCGGTGTGTTTTTAGAAGGCATATTTGATTAAAAAAAAATTAAATGACCTGTGAGTTGACTTCGACGCGGCGGACAGCCCTGATATGGCCCTTGGCGGTCGGCTGGGCTATAGCTACATTACTTACTTACTTACCTAGTCGCGCGTATTCTATGTGAAAACAGTCTCGCCCTGGATGGTGATGTAAGGAACTAGAAGGGAGAGCGCAGACATCCGCCGACGACGTTGAAGGAATCGGGCATCTGCTCATGGAATCATTCTATCAGTTTTCCGCCAGGGGTAGAAATACTTGGTTTAGACGGAAGCAGTTACTTTCAGTGAACTTGCTTTTTCTGATCGGGACGAGCAACATGCGAAATGTTTATGTTTCTGTCACTACAAAGTTCTCATATAACATAAATGTATTACTTCGTACGTAACTATCGATTCCTCATGGTAATTTTACAGCGTTCATGTTCCGTGGAACATTTGTATCAATCTGCATCCGCAACTGTTGGCATGGGTACAGGCCTCAATTTAATGGTTTCGTCGATAGGCTAAACGTCATCTTTTGACAAAGTTTGGTCAAAACGGGTTCAATGTTGTTGGCGTACTCTTGCTGACTGAAATCACAGACGAACATGCCACAAGAAAAGTAACGGATGCACGTGAAAACAGAACGTCGCTGACAAGTAACTAGCCTTATGCTTTGTCATGGTTAGCAGGCAAAGTGTGACGGAACAGATGTCTCGGCCTTCAATACAACTCTGTCCACTACCGTGCCTTTCCTTTGTTCTTCTTATTCTTCTGCGTACGCAGGCTGGTACTCCTGCAAACACTCCCTGTATGGACAGGCAAGTATTAATCCGATCTGTCCAACAAAGGGAGTGGAGTTTTGTGTGCATGACTGTTTTTTTTTAACCCGCCATTAAGGCAGCCATATATACTCCATCTTCGGGGAAGATGCATGTTCTGTGTAACGTGTCATCCATACTAACGGCCAAACTGGCCTTCACTTCCGAAAGTTGGTGATGGGATTTTACGCGTGTGCAAGGTGTTTTGCGTGTGTTCACACACGGAACCTCGGTTTATAGTCTCATTCGAAGGACTGTGTGGGAAATGGAGTCTGAACCAATGTTAACTCTGAGGGAAAAATCAACCTGTACTGAAACGGCCGGCGGAGATTCGAACCCGCAACCCTTGGATCACGAGTCCGGCGCTCTACCAACTGAGCTATTCCAGGCCCCCTGTCCTTTGTTCAAGTCTGCCATCTCCTTGCTGTGCAGTTTCGTTATGAGAGTAGAGCTGGTTTGATTGAGCTTACTGTTGTCGACTGGAGTGGGAAGCGTGGAGATACCGGGAGGACGCTTTCAGAATAAACCTTTTCCCTGCTTCCTGGTTGTTTTGGGTCGCTTGGTTGGCTCAGATGGTCAGAACACCGAGCTGGTAGTCAAAGGTTGCCGGTTCGAATCATTCTTTTGTGCCCAGCATCAAAATGGCCACGTTCGCTGCTCATCTTAATGTGCTGTCATAGTGGTAGCTGCATGTAGTGTAAGATAGGTCTCCTACCCCCACCCTTCTGGAATGATGTCCCCATTTGCCGTATCAGCACTGGGGCGTGAGAGTGTTAAACCTGACAACTATGTATTTAACAGGAAAGTCTGTGCTCTTTTCTGTCACTTTCTTTGCCTTTGCCTTTTCCAAACGTTTAGTCTTTCTTTGCATTAAGAAAAAAAAAAAAGCTGCCGTTATAGCCCATTCTCATTTCTTTCTGTGTTCTAGACAAGTCTTCTACAGTTTTTTTTCTCTTGTCACAAATGTATAATCTGACAGATTTTTGGTGTAATCTGGCGACTCGGTAGGTAGACTGTGTACACTGTCCAGAGTGATGTCATTTGTCAGTTGACTGTATACACTGTCCAGAGTGTACATTAGCTAGCTGACCATTCTGCCATTTCTATTTGCCCATATAGCTTTTCTTTTACATATCTCATGTCACACTGAAGTGGTCTCCATCATTTTCTTTTTTTTGTTTTCAACCAAGCTGATTTTGGTATGATCTGAGGCTGGCAAATGAAGTGGATGTCAGTTGTTTTGCCACTATGCTATGTATTGATGTCAACGTGTGATATTGCTTCCCCCCACTTATTTCCTTTCTTTTTCTCCAGTTTGCTGACAGCCCCTCCCCGCCTACCTCCCGCGCACCCCAAGAAGGCTCTTTGTGTCGCCCGGGCTGTAAAAATGGACCTTGAACGAAGCATCAGCGAGGCAGTGACCCTCGTACCACTATGCCCAGGTAACGAGTAGTTCTAAATCCAGGTGTTAATAAACAAACAAACACACGAACAACCAGAGCAAACCAACGCCAATGGCTTGGTGCACACGGCTTCACATGCCACCACTACCATGCCCCTGGGGGCTCGTACACGAAGCCACGCGTCACCACTCTCTGCACCTGAAGCTGTGCACCAGAGTCGTGCCTGCCTGCATGCCCCTTCAGCTGTTGGGCCACAGTCAGGGAACGATCGACAGAGACTCGAGAGTCGTCAGTGGGGTGTCCTGTCCTTGCCACCTCAAACTCCCCCATCTTCTCGCCATACACACCACTAGCCCCCCCCCCCCCCCCCACCCACCCCCGGCTTCCCCTAACGCCTTGTCCACTACCTTTCCATTACAGCCACTGAATAATCATCTCATTCTCTCTACCTCTCAGTCGATTTTCAAACCAATCAAAAAGGGATTAGGGAAGGAGGGGTGGTGGATTAAGTAGACTTTATGAAGAGTGTGGATGACGTTGGTTGTCTGGGACGCGGCCGGTGGATTTGGGGGGATGCACTTACAATCTGCTGTGTATGCTCTTTGTGAGCAATGCTTGACATGCTCTCTCACTCCCCCCCCCCCCCCTCCCCTCAGCACCGTCTCACCCTCCCTCTCTCTCTCTCTCTCTCTCTCTCTCTCTCTCTCTCTCTCTCACACATTCTTGTTCTCTCTCTCAAGCACACACATTCTCTTTCTGTCTGTCTGTCTGTCTCTCCGTGTGTCATACAGATAGCTGTCGCGAGACATGCCTTTATCACACCCAGTGTCATACAGACAGCTGTCGCGAGACATGCCTTTATCACACCCAGTGTCATACAGACAGCTGTCGCGAGACATGCCTTTATCACACCCAGTGGCATACAGACAGCTGTCGCAGAGAGACATGCCTTTATCACACCCAGTGTCATACAGACAGCTGTCGCGAGACATGCCTTTATCACACCCAGTGGCATACAGACAGCTGTCGCGAGACATGCCTTTATCACACCAGTGGCAGTGTGTTGACACCGCTCCTCATGGTAAGTCGCACTATGGGCCAGATAGCAGGAATTTCAAGTTGACAGTCATCGGGCTGACCCGGGCTGGGATTCGAACCCCCAAGGCCATCCACCGGAGGCGGACGTCATACCACCGGCACACAAACGTACATACTACAAACAAGCGCATATGCAAGTATGCCCACACGCATTCACTCACAGGTACCTATGCCTGCATACAATCTCTTCCCCTCCCCTGTCTCCCTTTCTATCTGTCTGTCTGTCTGTCACACACACACACACACACACACACACACACACACACACACACACACACACACACACACGCACACATATGCACGCATGCACGCATTAACATGTCCCAAGGAACACGCACCCAAGTACTCACGCACGCGCGCGCGCGCGTACACACACACACACACATAAATACACACACACATACACAAACACACACATACCCCCACCCACCCACCCACACACCCACACACGCGCACGTACACACACACACACACACACACACACATATACACATATACATATATATATATATATATATATATATATATATATATATATATATATATATATAATCCCACATGCACATTCCCTCACCCAGTAGTGTCCCAACAAGTCTCCAAAATTCACCTCGATGCAATATCAAATCCATATCCCCGATACTTAAATTTATCTACATATGACATCAAATCCATATCCCATGATATCCATTTTGATTGTTGCCAAGGCATTCGCATCAATGATGAGAGAGAGAGAGAGAGAGAGAGAGAGAGAGAGAGAGAGAGAGAGAGAGAGAGACAGACAGACAGACAGACAGACAGAGAGAGCGAGAGAGAGAGAGAGAGAGAGAGAGAGAGAGAGACGGAGGCAGACAGACAGACAGAGACAGGATCCATAAGTACCCCCCTCCCCTCCTCCCAACCCCCGTGCATGCTCAACGCCTTGAGCCCACACAACGTGGGGAAAATGGGACCCTCGCAAACCTGCCGTCCTGACTCACCAGACTGATGAAGCGTGAAGACGGACGGTGAAACCATCCAGTTTATCACGCTAGCATGCATCACGTGGGAACTGACCCCCCAGCCAGTAGAACCGAAGCAAGGCACTCTATCAAGTGTGCTAGATCCCCGGCTCCTGTCGCTGATAGATATTCACGACATTGTTTTAACTGCCTTCAAACAAAAACACGATGGATACATGGTTACAGTGTGACAACCCCGCCGTTGAAAGGTTTCATCACTTCATAATCACAGCCGTTAGGACATTACTTCAGTTGCTGTTCGAAAAGCAAGCCCAGGACGAGAACGATCATTGCTGCGCAAAATGCGCAGGAGAGACAATATATTACGTGACAGGGCGACGATGCGTGCGGTCAGCTAGGTTAAATGCAAATTGTCACTGAAGACAATTTAGCCTGAGCGACAATTTATTTCTCAGCGACAATTTTTGCTATGACAAGCTTCGTTCAAAGATTTTACCACTTGAAAGAAGTCGTTACCGACGATTCCAAGCCTGAAGAAGAAGTCTTGCTTTTGCTGCTTGTTGCTCAACTGCCCCTAGCAGCCCGGTCATCTTGTAGCAGAAGGGCAGAAACTCATTCTGTTGTTGACAGCCATCAGGGGACTGTCTGTCGCCTTTTTTGTTCATCTTTTTTCTATGTGTTATACATTATCACCGAAGCAGACATGTTTTAGTTCCCAATTTGAGGAGAGAAGTGACTGCGGTCTACTCATGCTTTGTTTTCATTGCTTTGAATGTTGTCTGTCATGCCTGAAGAAGACCGAAGAGGTCGAAACGCGTGGTGTCTGTTCTGAAATATGTTCTTTCGTCCGGCGCTACGGTATTTTTTTTGTTTCAATTTTGAAAATTCACCGAGTCAGTTTTGTATTGTGTATTTAACAAACGTTTCTTCCCACCTTGTGTGTGTGTGTGTGTGTGTGTGTGTGTGTGTGTGTGTGTGTGTGTGTGTGAGTGCGTGCGTGCGTGCGTGCGTGCGTGCGTGTGTGTGTGTGTGTGTGTGTGTGTGTGTGTGTGTGTGTGTGTGTGTGTGTGTGAGTGCACGCATGTGTGTGTGTATGTGTGAGTGCGCGCATGTGTGTGTGTGTGTGTGTGTGTGTGTGTGTGTGTGTGTGTGTGTGTGTGTGTGTACTTGTATTTTGGCTTGTTTTCAATCACGCTGCGGTCTCCTTTCTGGCACTGCAGGAGGCCATTGCTGGCCGTGACCTCAAGCACCCCGAACACCTGATCTTTTCTTCTGAACCTTACACCTCTCTGGAGGCTGTTGGTTACAACGCTGTTCTGTCATGGGTTCCCTGTCATGCTGGCATCCCAGGCAACGAGGCAGCCCGATCATCTTGCCGAAAACGCCACAAATAGATCATTGTCCAAGTCCTTCTATCCCCCCCTCCCACAGATCGGAACCCCAAAGTTCATCGCTACGTGAAACCTCTTGGAAGAAGACGACTGGAGAGAAAACTCCAACGGATGATAAGCTTTTTTTTTTTCCGAGCCCGTTCAAACCTTAAAGAGCGTCTGTCTGCCACTGGTGGCTGGAAAGACTTACACGGTTCTTGTGCTGATGACACACAGGCCATCCCTTTCTACACACACGCGCACCTTTCAGAGGTGTTGAGGCTCCACGGCGCACACCATGCGATGAAGCCCCTCGCCATGAAACATGTTCGTATAGTGTGGGATTAAGATGACGCTAGCCAGCAGACTCGAAGAAAAACTTTGCTCAGAGATGTATACCTAATGCGATGTATATTCTTTTTTTTTTTTTTTTTTTTTTTTTTTTTTTTTAAAGATTACACCTTTCTTTTTGTTTGGTCTCATATTTTGCGGAAAATAGATCGACATGGTTTTAAACCGTTCTCAGCATGTTTGGAATGAACTTTTTTTTTTCCCCTGTTGACATGCGAACATTTTGGAATCGATTTCGACATAGTCACACAGCCCTGATGATCTCCCCTGTGTGGGATGGGTTGAGAGCAATGCAAAACCCGCGCCGGGAGAAGCCGGTTTAATTAAACCGGCCGCAACCTTAAAATGCACCCATGTGAACATAAAGGTCAGCAGTCTCGCACAGGTGTGTGTGTTGTGTGTGTGTGTGTGTGGCTCTTACTCTACACGTCCATGCACACTCACGTGCGCGCACGCGCACTCAGTCTCTCTCTCTCTCTGTCTCACACACACACACACACACACACACACATCCCGCGCGCAGTCTTGCCACCGGGATTCCGGTCCTTTATTTTTGAAAATGGCAACCCAAGCAGTGAACCCTAATGACCTTAGTTACAGTGCTGCTTAGGTGTTGAAGAGTGTCCGCCTTGATACAGTCCTTTCGTCGTGTCGTGTTCCCCGAAAACGCCAGTTAAACCGCACAGCAGTTCCCTTGGTTCACAAACAGCTCAGGAGTTTCAACATTTTCATCAAAACAGACATAAACTATCGCGACCGCTGCAAATATGCCATGAATGTTCTTTTGTGACGTCGAAGAAAAAAAACACTGTTTTATCTAAAGTTTGAGAAAAAAAAAAAAGAAGTGTTGGTTTTCGTTGGTCAAGATACCATAGGTTTAAGCCTAAAAACCAAAAATATCTTCATGAAATTTGTCTACAGGAGGTTGGTGAAGAAAGCAGTGAGGGAGTTTGTGGTTCAGCACGAAAACGCCGTTTCCCCGATGCTCGTGCGACAAAAAGGCCTAAGCTTAAAAAACCCGTTCATCCTCTTGTTTGGTGTGCCGGAGGAGAATAATGAGCTAAGGCAAATAGGTCCATGTTTTTCACTTCTGGACACACTGGGTTTTGTGCTGTTTGAAAACACACACACACACACACACACACACACACACACACGCGCGCGCGCGCGCGCACGAGAAGAGAGAAAGAGCGAGCAGAGAGAGAGAGAGAGAGAGAGAGAGAGAGAGAGAGAGAGAGAGAGAGAGAGAGAGAGAGAGAGAGAAAGAGACAGAAGAAAGACAGAAAGAAAGAAAGAAAGAAAGAAAGAAAAAGGAAAGAAAGAATCTTGGCAGGAATCTCTGTCCGTTACAAACACCGGTCCCGTACATAGTTGCCCCCCTTGCTTTGGGGTCAAGCTGAGAATG
>JADBJO010006509.1:50000-57500 GCA_016801955.1 Conus betulinus
TTGCTTACCTCCGTTCATCTGGCAGTCAAATGAAATAGCTTCTTCTCCTTTTTTTTCTCTTTCTCTTTTTTCTTTCCTTTCTTCGTTGTTGTTTGCTACCATGAGTCAACGAATAACGAAAATCTTAGGTATAGGTTGAAAAAAAAAATAACAAGCACCTTTTAACAAAGCAGTTTAAAGAGAAATGAGAGGAAAATAAAGGAGTGAGTTTTTTATTTTAAAAAAATTCTTTAATAATTCAGTTCGGTTTTGTCAACGGCCATGAAATCACGTCCGGTCCGACCAAATGCGTGATACACACGGAACCCTGCACAGCTTCTAAAATATCAAAAATAAACTGATTGAATTACAGTTTGGGTGGTCGTTCCCTCAGCCTCCTTATAGATTTGTGTTCTGAATGCAAGACAAAACAAACAAACAAACAACAAAAACAATTAAAACCAAACGAATACAAAAACAAACAGACAGACATACAAACATAAAACTGCAACAACAAAGACAGCACTCCTCCCTCCCCCCCCCCCCCCCCCCCCCCCCCATACACACACACACACACACACACAAGCAGGATATACATCAAAAACTACGGGGGGGGGGGGGGGGGGGGAAGAGAGAGAGAGAGAGAGAAGAGAGAGAGAGAGAGAGAAACAGACAGACAGACAGACAGAAACAGAGACAGACAGACAGACAGACAGAGAGACAGAGAGAGACCGACCGACAGAGAGAGAGAGAGAGAGAGAGAGAGAGAGAGAGAGAGAGAGAGCGTCAGACAAAGAACGAAAGAAAACGGAAAGACAGTCAATGGATCAGTTTCTAAATCGTTCACATACACCAATCACCACCTCTCTCCATCCCACCTTCCCCACACCCCCCCCCATCTCTCTTCTCTTCCCGCCGTCTCCCCCCCCCCCCCACCCCCATCCCAGCCCCGGCACCAGCTATAACAGCACCACTAGCAGACTGCCACGTCATTCACACTGCCCTAACCCCCGTACATCATCTTCCTCCACCCTCTCTCTCTCCCTCCCACCCTCGACATCCCCCCAGCCCTAAATACCCCGCTATCAGACGGTTCGGAGAGGGAGAGGAGGCTGTGTGTGTGTGTGTGTGTGTGTGTTGTGTGTGTGTGTGTGTGTGTGTGTGTGTGTGTGTGTGTGTGTGTGAGAGAGAGAGAGAGAGAGACTTAACAGGAAAGGAAGAGAGAGAGAGGGACGAGAGAGACTTATCTGGGGAGAGAGAGAGAAAGAGAGAGAGAGAGAGAGAGAGAGAGAGAGAGAGAGAGAGAGAGACTTAATAAGAAGGAAGAGGGATGTCGAGAGAGAGACTTACTAGGGAGAGAGAGAGAGAGAGAGAGAGAGAGAGAGAGAGAGAGAGAGAGAGAGAGAGAGAGAGAGAGAGAGAGAGAGAGAGAGAGAGAGACTTAATAAGAAGGAAGAGGGATGTCGAGAGAGAGACTTACTAGGGGGGAGGGAGGAGAGAGAGAGAGAGAGAGAGAGAGAGAGAGAGAGAGAGAGAGAGAGAGAGAATAGGAAAGGAGGAATGGGGGGACGAGAGAGAGAGAGAGAGACTTATTAGGGGAGAGAGAGACAGAGACAGTGAGACAGACAGATAAGACAGACAGACAGACAGACAGTCAGAGAACTTAATACCAGCTAACGTGGTTGTTTACCTTTCTTCCCCCGTACACCGTTCTTTGTGTGTGTGCCAGCACACTACAGTCCATTGGCAGGGAGAACAAGACAGGCCAGCAGCAAGCAAGCAATCTCTAAAGGGAACTAACTCTGTGTGATTGAGAGATGTTCAGTGCGCCCATTTCACGGAGTTAGTGGGACGGCGGGGGGAGGGGGGGGGGGGGGGGGGGGGGGGGGGGGGGGGGGGGGAGGGGAGGGGAGCGGAGGGGAGGAGGAGAGCCCCCCCCCCCCCTCCCCCCCCCCCCCCCCCCCCAAAAAAAAGACAAAACAGACACCGTCATTTGAGACCCCTCTTCACTTTGTCCCTCCTTGATGGCGTCAGCTTGGCAGCAGTGGAGTGATTCCCTCTTTCCCCCCACATCCCAATTTCTTCCCTAGCCCCTCCCCCCTTCCTCCCCCCCCCCCCCCCATGCTCACTATCCTTCCCCCCCCCCCTCTCCCCTTTACCACCCACTCTCCCAAATCATCGTCCCTATCTCAGCCTTCCTCCTTCCTTCCCCCACACCCTCCCCTCTCCTCCTCCTCCCCCATCTCTTCCAGAAAACAGCTCATGTCTCAAGTATTTGTTTCTATGGAAGCTTACTAATTCAAAAAAACAACAACAACAATGAAAACAAAACAAAAAAAAAAAAAAAACAATAGTAATAAAAATAAAACAAAACAAAAACTAAACAAAAGCAAACAAAAAGAAAGAAAAAAAAAATTGCGCCTAATTTGAGAAGATAAGAGACTGCTCGTTCTTCGTTTCCATTGTACTGATGAATGTTGTTTCTCTTGCCTAAAGAAGTCCTAAGAGGTCGAAACGCGTCATGTTTTGTCAGGTAATTTGTTTATCCCTGTTGCTCGGCGGACTCCCTAATCATTCTCGTTAAAATTTGTTTCCATTTCCGCCTGCAGTCACTTCAATTTAAAACTATTAAAAAAAAAAACCAAAAACAAAGCAACAACAAACAAACAAACAAAAAAAAAAAACAAAAACGAAAAGAAAAACAACAATAATTACTGTTTTCACACGAAAATGGTACTGATCACTGTAACAAACAGGTTTATGTTGCGTGGACAGAATTTTTGTTTTGTTTTGTTTTGTTTTGTCTTTTGTTTTTGTTTTTGCGTGAACAAAACGACTTTCGCTGGCTCTGACGATGTGAAGATATACCAAGTAATGAGTTAAAAGGAAAGAACACAAACTCGTGCCCCTAAAAAGTTATAAGCGATGAAAATCACAGCGATTAGTCTTGGCTTCCGGCGTAACATGACGTAATCATTCTACGCCCGATATCATTCCCCGGCGGGTAATAAAGGGTACGTGCAGAAACTAACCCCCGCCCTCCCCCCTCCCTTCGCCCTCTCCCCCAGCCTGCCCCTCCATCCCCTCCCCACCGCCCCCCCCCCCCCCCCCCCCCTCCTATCCGGGGAGTAAATTTAAACCGATCTCTCGTTTTGTTCCAAAATCGCTCGCTCCCCTTCATGAAAATTCTGAAAGTGTCCAAGAACGACAAAATATATCAGTCGTAGCATATTGCACTGAGTAGGTGGGGGTGGGGGTGGGGGGAGATTCTGGGCTGAGCAATATCTACCCCCCCCAGCTGTTCCAGAACCACCCCTCTGTGAATGATTCGAAGATGGTCCAGAAACGTTCCACGGGGTGCAGACATGCATGCGCCCATTTCCTCCTCCTGTCTTTCAGGGCGGGCAAGTCGGAGCTTCTCCTCATTCCCGTGACCTAAGTGGTCGTAGGGGGGGACATGAGGGACGACTCCGTCAATCTCTTCTTCTCCATCGCGGCCTGTCCTCTGCTTCTCGCAGGAGTTCTGGCAGCCTGAGGTTTTTGTCCATTCCATCACGTTCTCCGACCAGATCTTTCTCTGCCCTGCCTCTGCGCCTTCCTCCTTCAACCGTGCCTTGCAGGATTGTCACTGTCTTTGCCAGCGAGTCGTGTCGTGTCACGTGGCCAAACCACATCAGCTTTCTCCTCTTAACATTAGTCAAGAGGGGTTCCTGTGGTCCTGCCAGTGTGGTCACATGCTCTCGGATAGAGTCGCTGGTTCTGTGCTCTGTCCAGGAGATGTGGAGCAGTCCTCTGTATGGGAAGAATGGAGCACGTGCCTGTGTTAACTCCAAGGGCTTGTTTCTGGACAATGAACCAACTCAGTCAGGGAAAACAGGGCTACCATTGTATTTAATCACCTCTGTGTTATAGATCGACAGATGGATGGATAGACAGGAAGACTGACAGACAGATAGGTAGATAGACAGCTAGTTAGATGAATAGTTTAACTGGATAGGCAAATACGTAAAGCCTCATTTCTTAATGAGCCCTGTCGAAGAATACGGCTGAAGAGCGAACGAACGACAGTATATACGAATACAAACTTTTAAATGAGGGTGACAATATATCGAACACAAACGTTTAAATGAGGGCGACAGTATATCGAATACAAAAGTTTTAATGAGGGTGAGAGTATACGAATACAAAACGTTTCAATGAGTATTCGAATACAAACGTTTTAATGAGGGTGAGAGTATACGAATACAAACCTTTAAATGAGGGTGAGAGTATATCGAACACAAACGTTTAAATGAAGGTGACAGTATATCGAATGCAAAAGTTTTAATGAGGGTGAGAGTATACGAATACAAACTTTTAAATGAGGGTGAGAGTACATCGAACACAAACGTTTTAATGAGGGTGAGAGTATACGAATACAAAAGTTTTAATGAGGGTGAGAGTATATTCGAATACAAACGTTTTTAAATGAGGATGAGAGTATACGAATACAAACATTTTAATGAGGGTGAGAGTATACGAATACAAACGTTTTAATGAGGGTGAGAGTATACGAATACAAACGTTTTAATGAGGGTGAGAGTATACGAATACAAGCGTTTTAATAAGGGGTGAACAGAGAAGCTGAAAGCTTTTTTTTACACCATGCCCTAAAAGGCAAAAAAAAAAAGAAAAGTATAGAAAGTGCAATCTCCAGAAGTAAAGAGAAAACAAAAGATGTAACAGAGAGAGAGAGAGAGAGATAGAGAGAGAGAGAGAGAGAGAGAGAGAGAGAGAGAGAGAGAGAGAGAGAGAGACTCTCTCCCTCCTCGTCAGCACAGACAGGTGAACCAGCCAACTGCTTTGTGAAGAGAAGCACATGATGACGGAATCCGCGATTACAGGCCGACTTCCCTCCCTGTCAGATAGACAGAACCCTCTGCAACGCTTGGACTTCACACAACTGACACGGACACGTAACGTCCGCAATGAGAGGGGCACTATGGGCGCACATGAAGCAGGATGGGATGGGGGGGGGGGGGGGGGGGGGGGGTTGGAGGGCGGGGCGAAGGGGGCAGAAAAATTGAGCCCTACTCCTGGGCGACCCGGATTTCCAGCTTTACGTCTTGCAGCTCCAACGAATGTTAACGGCGTCCGGAATAACTACCAATCAGAGGATGTCGCTATTCACGGTGCACGGAAAAGCACCACCCAAATATCGTTTCGTTTTTTCCCCCCCGCCTGCGTGTAGTTTCATTTTTACCTTTTGAAGTAGGTCCACGGAATCTCTCGCCTGGGATGACTTTCCTTGTGTGGGGGGGGGGGTGGGGGGGGGGGGGGGGGGGCTGTTAGTGATGGAGGATATGAATGTTTTACACAGTATCTCCGTTTACTGTCTAATCCCAGATAGTCCGCGCCCACACTTTCACTTATTAAGGTCTAGTGAAATGGAGAAGGAAAGGAAAGGTGTGTGTTGTCAACACACACATTTCACGTTTCTTTTTTGCTTTGTTTTGTTGCTTGTTTAGGGCGGGGGGTGGGGGTGGGGGGGGATGGAGGGAAGGGGGTTGGGTGGGGGTGGAGGGCGGGCATCAACTCTATATGTCACCGAGTCTATGTGTCACCATGTCTCTTTGTCACCATATATGTCAGTTTTCATTTCAATGAATATCTTATACATAAACACTGTCTATACATCACTGTGTCTTTTGGTCACCCTATTTATGTCTTCGGGTTAGGCAAGGGTCAGGTTTATGGTTTGGTTAGGGTTAAGGTTAAGGCCACACATACAGACACTGTGACAACAGAGACGCGGTGACATACAGACTCGTTGACATTCTGACACTTTTTTTGTTTTGATTTGATTTGATTTGATTTGTTCTCTTGATCTGTTCTCTCTCTCTCTCTCTCTCTCTCTCTCTCTCTCTCTCTCTCTCTCTCTCTCTCTCTGTGTGCGCGCGCGCGCGTGCGTGCATACGTGTGTGTGTGTGTGTGTGTGTGTGTGTTGTGTGTGCGTGCGTGTGTGCGTGCGTGCGTGCATGTGTGTGTGTGTGTGTGTGAGAGAGAGAGAGAGAGAGAGAGAGAGAGGTGTGTGTGTGTGTGTGTGTGTGTGTGTGTGTGTGTGTGTGGTGTGTGTGTGTGTGTGTGCGCGCGCGCGCGCGTGTGTGTGTGTGGTTGTTTGTTTGTTGTTGTCACTGTTTTGTATGCTCCTTCACTGAACAGAGAATGCAATAACATCGAAACATCTTTACCAATAAACATGAAATATTCCAACATGACCCCTCGACGGGGCTCTCTGTTACATAGCGACTGATCAATTAAAACTAATGAACTTTTGTGTCAAGCTGTGAACATGTTTTGACAGACGAAGGCTTTTTTTTTTTTCAAGAATGTTGTTGATATGAGTACCTGTTTGTTTGTTGGCTTGTGGTTTCCAAATGGTTGTTGAAGACCGACGGAATGCATAGGTTACACGTGCGTATGTCAATGTTGTGTCCCTATCCCACACCACCATCTGCATGGCTGAATGTTGGGGTTCTGTTCCACACTCCTGGTCTGCTGAATGCAGTGTGAATGCTAGGTTGCCTATTTGTTCTTGCTAGTTTTTGTTGGTTTGATTGCTATTATTTCTTGAATTGTTATTTTGGTATCACTGGAACCATGTCTGAACTGCAGAATTGGGCTTAACTGCTGAGAGGTTAACTTATTCTTCTCGAACACTCTAGATGGGAACGCCAGCTCCCCTGATGAATGCTGCCGTGCGCTGTAGGTCCCCAAGGGCACCGTAGAGCTTCCTCTCCACTGATGTTTGCTCCGTCCATATCTGTTGTCTCAGAGCTTCGTCGTGCAACGGGCAATCCTGCAATAGATGTGCTGTTGTCATACTGCCGGTCTGGCATGGGCACTGGTCTGACTGACCGATCCTGAACTTGGTAAAGTGGTGATAGTTCAGGCGGTTGTGGCCTGTCCGCAGCCTGGAGATGGCCACCTGCTCTGATCTTGTTAGCAGGTGGTGCGGGTCATGTCTATTGAAATGTGGATGCTCCTGCAACCACTTGCTCTGCTGTCTGGCTTTGATGATTGTCTTGGCTTCCTTGAGGGTTGTGGACCCGTCTTCCTGTTTTCTTTGTTGCTCCCTCTTCAGCCAGAGTGTCTGCAACCTCGTTGCCAAGCACGTTGCAGTGGTAAGTACTTATGATTGTTGCTTTTTTGTTACTTGCTTTTCTTTTAAATTTCTTTTTTGTCTACGGATAATGAGTCAAGGAGTGCCCTCAGTTCTCATGTGCAGTGCAGCTGAAAAGCCCGACGGTTTCGTTCTTCAGTCCTTGTGCAATGTCTTCCTTCTCTCACTCCATCCTCTTCATCTGTCTTGGTTGGAGAAGGGAGAGGGGAGGGGTAGAGACTGGATTAGCAGTGCCTCGCAGAGCACGGGCCGGGCAGAGAGAGAGAGAGAGAGAGAGAGAGAGAGAGAGAGAGAGAGAGAGAGAGAGAGAGAGAGAGAGAGAGAGAGACGCAAAGAAACAGACAAGAAACAGACAGAGA
>JADBJO010006509.1:62500-67500 GCA_016801955.1 Conus betulinus
TTACGAAAGTCATTATGATCAACCGTTTGAGAGGGAGAGACAGAGACAAAGACAGTTTCACATTCAGATATTTTATTCCAATAACTCATAGTCAACCAAAAGGGCTAAATATGAAGAAAAAAAAGATTTTGTTGAGGGTGCTTGGACTAATCCGCACGCAGTGACGCCTCCTTGGTGAAACTGAAATTAATCCTGTTAGTTGTTTGTGCGTGGATATTCCAGTTATGCCGCCGACAATGCACAGAGAGAGAGAGAGAGAGAGAGACAGACAGACACAGAGAGAGAGAGAGAGAGAGACAGAGACAGAGAGAGAGACAGACAGACAGACAGAGGGAGAGAGAGACAGAGACAGACAGAGAGGGGGAGAGACAGACAGACAGAGACAAGAGAGAGAGAGAGAGAGAGAGAGAGAGAGAGAGAGCTGCCTGCCAGCCAAACCACTGAACTCCCGACGACCCTGAGGCCAGACCAGTGAACCCTCAGCGGGGCTCACCCTCAGGAATTACGATATCACTCACGTCTCCATTTGCTCCCCGAGACGATGTACGTCTGATGATTAGTATCTGCGCCTGATGGCTGTCACAACCGTCGACGGTGCTCCAGCTCCCGGAGGGGTGGGGGTGGGGGGAAGGGGGGGGGGGGGGAACCAACGGCACGCATAACGGCGTGCCAGAGTCGTGTAGACACCCTGCCCTTATGGAGAGAAAAAAAAGCTGGAGCACGAGCTACGTGTCAACTGTTATCAACTTATAAGCAGGGAGAGGAGAGGGAAAGGGGCAGGGATGAGAGAGAGGAAAGCGAATGCGAATGCGAATGTTTTATTCAGTGGTCACAGCCCCATACTGAAGGGGGTTTCATAAATGTATCACACAATACATTCCTGATACGTAACAAAATGAAATCATGAAAAAGTGTACATATGTTACAAAAGGCGGAGCACATCAAGACATTACTGTCCGAATTCTCGTATTTACTTCATAAATATACGTAGCTAAATTCAAAAGTGTATTCTCACGCCGTGTCGTTAGTAAGTGAATTAGCCTGAAATCACATGGTTCGGTGAGAGATGAGAGAGAGAGAGAGAGAGAGCTTGAGATGGACGGGTGAGAGCTCAGTAGCGCTGTGGTCCACGTCCTGGACTGGAACAAAATCATGATGACAGAACCACTAGTCTTGTCAGTCACCCGAGCAAAATGGTGTTGAAAGTGTTTCTTGAACAGTTTGAATCCACAGGCAGGAGAAAACATTGCCGAAAAAACGGGCTGCACTTCCCTGTAGAAGGAATACGATAGACGGGGGTTTTCAGTCCACGATTTGTCTGGAGAAATATAGTCAACATCAACATGACATCTACCATGTGTTTATAGTAGACTTGGAGAAAGCGTTTGACACGATGCTCTGTATATCACATTGAAGAAATACAACAGTGACAAGAGGGATCTAAATCGTCAAGCACTTGTATAAAACAGCCAGCGGCATAGTACCTATTCATGGCGTAGAGGGAGACTAGTTCAACAGATGACTAGAGGGTCCACGTCAAGGCGGTCTCTTATCACCTATATTGTTCAACATACCCTTGGGTCGTATAATGACAGGTGCCCCGGAGAACAAACTGGTACAGTCAGCATTGGAGGACAAACTATACACCTCAGGTTTGACGATGACATTGAGGAGTTGGTTGGAAGTTATCTACAAGATACACAGAGAAATCAGTGGAGTAAAACCAAAGATGATGAGGAACAGCACAATGACAATTCAAAGGTCATGGTCAGTGAAGAAAAACAGGAGTTCACTAAAATGCTCAGACGCCTTGGCGCCAGCATCAGTCAAGATGGATCAAAGACTGGAATCCTAACACTGGCAAAATCAAAACTTTTCAGCAGAAACGTGAATATTGCTCTCGAATCCCATCTAGGTGAAGCTTTTGCGTGCTACAGTGCTATCAATCTTCCTGAACACTCGCCAGTAATGCACTTTGACAGCAGAATTGCAGAGGAATATCCAAGCAGAGGAAATGAGATGCCTCAGAAAACTGCATAGCACCTCCTTCACAGAGAATGCTACAAACATCGAAATCTGAAGATCAAACAGCGTGTAAGTCACTATAATGAGCTGGTGACTACCGTAAAGAAAAAAAAACAACAACACCCCAAGTACTACTGACACAAAAAAGATCAAACAGAATTACCAAGCCTATCCTCCAAGCAACAATGCAGAGGAAGACATGAGACAAGACAGGGTAGACGGAGAAAAGGATGGACGTCGATCACATTGATGAGTGGATCGTAAAGACCTTTTCCGCAACCCCCAGAAACTGGCCACAGTTATCACAGCTGGAGACAGCTGGTGTCCCGTTTATCACTGCTGTTCTCCCATGGTCCCGGTTGGCTCTAGGAAAAGTAACCAGTGACCATGACCAGTTCACTTCCGCCTTCCAAACAGAGTTCGGGGTTCCCATTCGGTTTCATGTTTGCCGTTTGAAGCATGGAAATCTCTCTGCTACACTGTGTAAAAAAAATACCCACTTGGGGGGGAAAAAGGATTTTGTATGGAATCTGGAGTTAAACAGTTGGTTCTTGCCATATGTGTGCAAGAGTTGTGAGTTGTGGATTCCATGTGTTCCTTTGACGGTGGTGGAGTTCTAGCATAAGGACTCTGCAAGCGCGTACGTGTGTGTGTGTGTGTGTGTGTGTGTGTGTGTGTGTGTGTGTCGTGCGCGCGCGCGTGTGTGTGTGTGTGTGTGTGTGTATGTGTGTATGTGTGTGTGTGTGTGTGTGTGTGTGTGTGTGAGAGAGAGAGAGAGAGAGAGAGAGAGAGAGAGAGAGAGTGTGTGTAGATGTGAGTGTGTGTGTGTGAGACGGGGGGGGGGGGGGGGGGGGGGGGGGGGAGCACAGAGAGAGAGTGTGTGGGTGTGCTTGTGTGTGTGTGTTTGTTGTGTGTGTGTGTGTGTGTGTGTGTGTGTGTGTGTGTGTGTGTGTGTGTGTGTGTGTGTGTGTGAAGTAGATTGCCCTTGCCAGGTGTAAGTTAGAGTATGCGACGACAAAACTTGCCTGCGAGTCAGGCACAAATTTTCAGCTGTGGCAGAGATCTAATCTAATGAAAGCTCAAAATTTGACATAGGCCACATGCAGCTTTGAGCATACTGGAAAACAAACAAACAAACAAACAAGACATGCACGAGTGAGTGGAATCGGGACACCGTTTCCAAGTCTATGACGAGTTTGTGTCAAGGTCTTAAAGTCAGCAGATTCATGGGGAAGGGGGTAAGACGTGCCAAGGGAGGGCGTGGAAAGAGAGCGAAGGGAGAAGTGTAGGGGGGGGGGGGGGGGGGGGGGGGGGGGGGGGGGGACGCATGAGAAGTATCTTGACAGTCTGTAACCCAGGACAGACTCTTGGTCGCTTTACCTCTGCGCTGAGCATTCCATTGTTAGAGGCCTTGTGATCTGATGTGCGTTCGCTTTAATCAGATCAAGCACCACGGAGCAGACCCGAAGCGGCCCCGGATCGGTGGTGGGGGCCCGTTTGGCAATCCGACTGTGAAAAACTCCGTATGGACTACTGACGCCGAGTTTCCGATCAACATTGGACATGCCTGGATTAGCTTGTTGGGTTGGGCCTTCTCTGGATCGGCTAGTGGCATGGAGATAACTTCACCGTGCAAGCAACGAAGAAGAGTGAAAAAACAGCAGCAGCAGCAGCAGCAGCAGCAGCAGCAGCAGCATGAAAAACAAACAAACAAGCAAACAACAAGATGCAAAGCATATAAACGTACTCCCAGTTTATCTTGAATACGCGTCGTGTGATATTCCATAAAGAGGGAAAAGCCGCGTTTTTTGGGCCGTTATAGCCGTTAGTAACGGCTATTCTGGTAAACATCGGCCATCATTTGTGAGCCATAATGAACACACCTACAAATTTTCAGAAAGATCGGCCAAGTACTTTCTGAGATTTTCCATAAAGACGAAAATCGTTATGGACCGTTATAGCCGTGAGTAACGGATATAACGGTAAGATAAAACATTGGGCATCACCCGTGACCCCATAATGAACGTATCTACAAATTATCAGAAAGATCGGCCAAGTACTTTCTGAATTCATTCCATAAAGAAGAAAAACCGTTATGGGCCGTTATAGCCCTTAGTAACGGATATAACGGTGAAATATAACATCGGGCATCATCCGTGACCCATAATGAACGTATCTACAAATTATCAGAAAGATCGGCCAAGTACTTTCTGAACTATTCCATAAAGAAGAAAAAACCGTTATGGGCCGTTATAGCCCTTAGTATAACGGTGAAATATAACATCGGGCATCATCCGTGACCCATAATGAATATACGTACAAATTTCAGAAAGATCGGCCAAGTACTTTCGGAGATATTGCATAAAGAAGAAAAACCGTTATGGGCCGTTATAGCCGTTAGTAACGGATATAACGGTAAATAAAACATCGGGCATCATCCGTGACCCATAATGAACATACCAACAAATTTTCAGAAAGATCGGCCCAGAAGTTTTGTCAGGAGCGAGTGGAACATATTTTGACACAGACAGACAGACAGACAGACAGACAAACAGACACACACACACACACACACACACACACACACACACACACACACACACACACACACACACACACACACACACAGAGCATTTCTCTTCGTTCCCATTGTAAAGTACTCCCTGTTCTTAAAGAACTGGGAGTACAAAAACGATGTCATAGAAAATGTGTTTGTGTAAACTTGTTTTCTTTGACGTCTATGTTTGGTTTTGTTCCGGTGAGTTGAATTTCGGCTTCACTGAGTGATCACGGTTGAAAGAATTAAGTATCATCAGTGCTTCAGCGAACTCTGGAACAACAGACAGGCGGAGAAACTCACACTGCTGTTCCCACATCTGTAAATATGAAAGAAGTCAATCAACACACACACACACACACACACACACACACACACACACACACACACACACAAACACACGCGCGCGCACGCACGC
>JADBJO010006509.1:72500-77500 GCA_016801955.1 Conus betulinus
GTGTGTGTGTGTGTGTGTGTGTGCGCGCGCGCGCGTGTGTGTGTGTGTGTATATGTGTGGGGGGGGGGGGGGGGGAGGGTGGCAGCGCGCGCGCGGACGAGGGGGGGGGGGGGGGTGCAGCACGTCAACAAGAACATCTACTTCCTCTTCAGCTTATATCCCATCCATTTCACGACGACCACCACCACCTTTCCCTCCCTGCCACATCATCCTCACCCCCCCCCCCCCCCCCCCCCCTTACCATCTCCTCCAATCCTGAACGAAGCGAGGTGAACTCACTTGCCAAAGTATTTACACGCACGGTAGCGCTGAGTGAGCAACGAGCCATTACCTCGGACACGTGGCTGCCGTCTTGAACAGAATGAACAGAAAGGGGCAGGAGCATGGGTTAGACGGTGAAAGACTTTAGACGGATATTGATCCATTCTCAAGTTTGCTGCCCCAACCCCCCCAACCCCCAACCCCATAACACCCCCCCCCCCTCCCCCCAGCGCCCATCCTCCCCCCCCCCCCCCCCCCCCCCCCCCCCCCCCCCCCACACCCCCCCCTGGCGGGGAATAGGAATGAAGACTCAACGTATTGCTCAGCAACCAACGCCAAACCATTCACCACGGAGCAGGGTAGCAAGGCAGCTAGGTGGTTAAGAGGTCTGTGGATTCGAGCCCCAGTTAGAAGCATTTGTTTCGTGTTTTTTTTTTTTTTTTTTTTTTCCGGATTTGGCTGCTTCCTATTTAAAGTAGAGTGCGATGTGGGCTCCGATAGGAAGACAACTTACCACCCAATCAACTTTCGCCATTGAGACTGTCGCTCAAATTTCCAGATCAGGACTGCAGGTATCTGTATCTCTCGGCTTGGTCAACGCCAGGACAGACACAGAATGAAAGATAAGAATGGAACTCCTCAGCGTCAGTTTTTGTTTTTTTTAATACTCACTGACCATCATCAAAAAAAAACGTCTTGATTTTTGTGAATGTTTATGCCTTGCTGTCCAGGCGACTTCAGTTGTGATGTCCTCTTCACGTCCATGCCCAAGATGAGTGCATTTCAATTTCTTCAATCTTCATGCAAACAATCGCTGGATGGATGTGGCGGTGCCCTTCAGAGGGGAGACACACCCACTCCAAGTCCAACGCCTTGGCTAAACAATGGTTGTCCTCAGTCAGTGTGTGTAAAAGATGGTTTCATGCGAATGTTCGATCAAAACAGACTCCAATAAAGTAACACAGCAGCGTCGCAGTGTGTCCTCCAGTGGGTTGCCTCACGCCAGCCCGATAGAGTATTGTCCCCCGTGGACTGCTAGTACTAGGGCTGTGGCAAGACGTGTCTGGGTGTGGCGGGTTGATGGCGGAACTGAAATGAGTGGCATGGGAGCAAGGCCACAGAGCGGGCGTAAAAGGTGAGACACTTCCCCCCCCCCCCCCCCTTCCCCCAGAAGTACACAGCAGAAATCAGTCCTATATAAAACTAGTTACTCTCTCTCCTGTTCTCGCCTCTCCCCCATTTCTCCTCTCCATCCAACCACCTCTAATGACACAGATTTGGACATAAGCTTCAGAATACTAATCAAAATAAGGACGGATTGGAACACACACACACACACACACACACACACACACACACACACACACACACACACACGCACACACACACACACACGCACACACACAGACAGACAGACAGAGTAATCAAAATGAGAACAGATTGGAGGGGGAGAGAGAGAGAGAGAGAGAGAGAGAGAGAGAGAGAGAGAGACAGAGACAGACAGAGACAGACAGACGGGATAATTAAAATGAGGATGGATTAGAGAGAGAGAGTGAGAGAGTAATCAAAATGAGGACAGATTGGAGAGACAGACAGACAGAGATGGAGAGACAGAGAGAGAAGGAAACTAAGCTCCTCGGGCTTTCATTGCAACCGTGTCTGCAACTGGATTCCAGCAAATGTATACTGATATGTCTGCCGTCTGTTTGTTTCTGACGTAACGGGGATCATTCTCGGCCTCTCGATTCCATCCACACCCCTCATACACGTGATGTTAAAGCCGGTTGGCCACGAATCCAGCCGCAGGGCGTTGAAACGTAGCTATCACTGACGTTGCCACACTGCCGTCACCTTTGATAAAACGGGGCAGACTCCAGCCTACGGTTACCGGTGCAACCCACTGCAATGAACCTTTGCCACTTTTTTCCCCTGTGCCAGGCGTAAAAAATGGTACGGACAAGATGAATCTGGTGAATTGTTATCTCCCTCTGTCTCTTTTAGCCTCCTCTCTTCCTCTTCCTCCGCCTCTGCTATGGAAATCAGTCTCTCCGGCAACTGAAACGCTAGTGACACTAAAGGAATGAGCACAGCCTGAAGACCTGATAAGTACAGGCAGTTGTATCTCTGGTATGCAACTGTTGTGGCAGGATCTGGCCTTCCCTCCTCGCAGGAACTTACTTTCCTGTCAAGATTTCTCAGACGCAGCTCGTGAACAGCGTGAACACCCCTGTTGACACCCAAACGCTGAGCCTTGCAATCTGCTGTGCAGTGGACCTCCAGTTGCCCGATGCCTGCGTTCGTTCGGCAGCGATGCTTTCGAGAACTCTTTGTATCGCTTCCTTGAACTGCCAGGATCTGTGAACTTTGTTGTCAGGTCAAAGTGGCAAATCTACAGCAGACAGTTCTCTTCCATCCTGATCACGTGTCAGACCCCGAGGGTTGCCAAGATTTCATGAGAAGAGTCTTCATGCTTAATAAGAATAACAATAAGAATAATGTTTATTTCTATAGCACAAATTCCATAAAATGCTCAGCAGCGCTTTACATTAAAAAAAGAGAGCGAACGGTAAAATAGGAAGTATAAGTCATGCACACTGAAAAAAAAACAAAGCCTCGAGATATCCAATACTAAAACAAATCACATTGCATTCACAATTAAGACATTGTATGATAATCGATAATAATAATTTTAAAACAAATCAGATGAGAAATTTCACAGAGTCTCCCTTTCATAAATCCTCAAGAAACCACTCCTTTCCTACTTACACACACACACACACACACACACACACACACACACACACACACACACACACACACACCTTCACATTACTGGTCTAGATACATACAGGCAGGAATCAAAATTCAGAAAAATGGAGGCAGAACTAGCCGTTGCCCCAGTAAAACGTCGTCCTCTTCACAAGAATACACATCTTCCCATGTGTTGGCTGCTCACCTTTCCCCCAGCTCATTCCCTTTGTCTGTCTCCTCTGGATTCCTCATAGACACAGAATGGTAAATTCAGTTGGCAAGGTATTCAGCTGCGCTGTTTCTTTGGTGAGGGTCCATTAGTTCTGACACACCGCTACCACCTTTTGACACCAGTCAGCAAAACACAACAAACATCAGCCGGTGCAGCAAAAAAAAAAACAAAAAAAAACCCAGTTACCTACCCCCATTTTGTCCTACCTGGACTAGACGTTCGGTATACTGACGAAAATGTCTCTTAGCGACTGAATTTAGATGACCCTGCTCTCTTGATGGTGATCATGAGGAGGGTGAGGAAAGGACACCATCGTCATAATCATAATGACCATCATGATCACTGTTATAAACGATTTCTTCTTCTCGCTGCTGTTTCCTCTTGTTAACATTTAGCTGCTAATGATAAAGTACACATGGAAATATTTCAAATGCCAAACGCAGTTGAGATAATGAGCAACACACTAAATTCGTTTAATTCTGTGATGTAATGGAATCTCGCCAGAAAACATTAGGTGTTATCCATAATTTTCTCGAGCAGAAAAAAATCCAAATAATGAATTGAAAATCAGATTCACCAACTATGAATAATACATGATCTTTATTCAAAACAGATATAAGATTACATATATAAAAAAAAAGGTTGCAATGCGATGCAGCTATAATTTACAACATACGTCACACACACACACACACACACACACACACACACACACACACACACACACACACACACACAAACAAACACACACACACACACACACACACACACACACACACACAACACATTATCCTTTAAAAGTCGAAATGAATACGAGACCAGGCGAAAACTCCTGCCACATAGAGAGGGAAAGATGCGAAGTCCTGAAATAATTCCACGGTGCGTCTCTATGCTTCCACGGCCCAGTGTGTTATTACATCAAAAGAGGAATTATTGTTTGTAACTATTTTCTTCCATTAAACATTAGTGCTGGGTGGGTATATCAGGTGTTCTATCTGCGTGTTTAATAATTGGCTGTTGAAAACACCTGTTGTATACTATTACATTGTTGCACGCCACGAAAAGTCTTCTCTGTCTGTCTGTCTGTCTGTCTGTCTGTCTCTGTGTCTGCCTGTCTGTCTCTGTCTGTCTGTCTGTCTCTCTGCACGTTGAACCCCAGCAGTGGCACTACTCACACGCCACTCAGTTTGGCTTCCCACTCCACCCTCACCCCCACGTCACCACCCCCGTCTCTCTCACCACCGCCCCTCTGTCAATATCTACAAAGAGCATCGAGGTTCGTTCCGTCTCACGCAGTGTCCATTACTCATAAGGGACCTATCAACCGCCTCATCCCGCTCGCCCTCCCCTCTCCCTCCATCAGGGAGACACTGAACGCATTTTTTTTTCCACCTTTGTTGACTCGAGTATGGTTTGACCCTCGACCCCCCCCCCCCCCCCCCCCCCCCCCCTCTGAAACGCACACTGGCTCAGAGACACGCCGTTAAGCTTCTCTGTCCCACCACTCTTGCATCAATCCATGATTATCTTCTTCTGTAGTCCAGTCGCCATGCCATACAGTCAGGGTTGCTGGCATGGCAAGATCTGCAGCGGCGACTCTGCCAGATCTGAGAGTTCTCTTTCTTTCCCTACTGCTCTGCAGCTTCCAGTTAGAACTGTCTCAGTTCAGCGTAGTTTGGACAAGGTTCTGCGTTATTTGCACAAAATGCAATCTTGGCTAAGAAAATACAGTCTTGTTTTAGGTCAAAAGATTTGA
>JADBJO010006509.1:82500-90000 GCA_016801955.1 Conus betulinus
AAGCATACATGAGCATGAAGTGTAAGCACACAGTCACCTGATACAGATTTAAAATGTTTACCACGCTGCTCGTGCCAAAACAGGACACATCAATTCCACTGGAGAATTACTAGCCCCTAACGTTCCCCAAGCTCTTGTTTGTTCTTCTTTTGATTTCACATTTCAAACTACAATCTGCCTACGCTAAAACAGGAAGCAGCATCAGTTTTATACGAGACTTCTTCACCACTAACATTGCCCAAACACCTGTTTTTTTTTTATTTATGTGTGTTGTCTAGACTTGACTACTGACAATTCTCTGTTACGTGGTTACCTATTGTAAACCATGAATATGCTTCAGAAAGTTCACCGCCTGGCTGCAAGACTTGTTTTGAAACCACAGACGCACGACCATGTCTTACATCTCCTTGAACAGCTTCCCCAGCGAAAGAATTCAGTACAAAATTTCCGATTTTTTTTTCAAATGAAAGAACCTTGCCTTTGACTTTCTCCCGTGTATTTCACCTTCTGTTTGTCTAAACTCGGGTCTATACAGTCTGCTCTGACTATCTGTACACACATACATGCTTGTTTATACCTTGCATGAAAACGTCTGGTTCCGACTTCTTTTCTTTCTGTGTGCTAACTGTCTGGGTATATGACTGTGTTTGTGCAATGTTCTGTGACTGGGTCACACAGAAAATGTTGTTTCAGTTTCTTAAAAAGTACTGAAAATTTCCTGTTCATTGACTGCTTTAGCCAGTAATCTGTTTTATATTTTCGGCCACACTGTGATCTGCATGACTTGCACAACTGTCCAATACATTGGAGCATGGCTTGTCCATGTGTGTATGTCTGTATTACAGAGTTGATAACTAATATTAGTGTAGTATGTTTCTGCGCATGATAAAAGCATATACTGAACTACATTCACATATATACATGACGACTTTTGTGTGTTGATATAATTTATTTTTCTTTCATTGCACAATGACACGTGGAAGGTCACTATTCTGGATATGGCAACATATAAGCTTCTCCTTTATGATCCCCATCCCCCACCCATCCCCTAAAAAAAACAACAATCAAATGTATAAAATTCACACACACACACACACACACACACACGCGCGCGCGCGCGCGCGCGCGCGCCCGCGCGCGTACGCACACAGGGAAAACACACACACACACACACACAAACCAAGCTTTACTCATCCTGAGAGCTAAAACATAGAACTAGACACAAGCAGCCGACTGCCGAAGATAGAGAGACGAACAAGGTGGGGGATTTGCTGTGACTGGGAAAGTCAGCAATAGAAAAACAACAGACAAGACCAAAAATTCAAAAAACAAACAAACAAACAAAACCAAAGAAGAACGTTAGAAGAGGGAAGTCGAAGCGGGTGTGTGGAGAAATATACACTACAACACACTCACCAACCACCACTGAACAGTTTGACAAAAGAGAGAGAGAGAGAGAGAGAGAGAGAGAGAGAGAGAGAGAGAGAGAGAGAGAGAGAGAGAGAGAGAGAGAGAGAGAGAGAGAGAGAGAGAGAGAGAAAAGAGCTGCAGTGTGATCTAGACTGACGGACGTCGTTCTAGTTTTGATATCACTGCACGTTAACAAAAAATTGAAATTAAAAGAGAAAAAAAAAAGGATCGATAGAAAGAAAGATCGTCACCAAGGTTTGACCGTCTGCTTTCCTCCCCAGTAAAGTAGACAGGTAAAGAGTGCGGAGGAAATCAAACGACGTGATGAAGCGTCGCTCTGTAGCTGCTGTAAAAAAAAAAAAAAAAAAAGGGGGGGGGGACGGGGGGGGGGGGGGGGGGGGGGGGGGGGGGGGGGGGGGGGAGGGGGGAGGGGGGGGGGGCGAGGCGGAAGCAAGGAAACGCTAAAGTTCTTTGAAAAATTAAAAAGAAAAAAAAAACAACAAACGAACAAAAAAACCCGACGGCAGTTTCATCAGTTATTGAGTCACGTGGGTAACAAAACTAATTTTTGTAATCCCAATGTTTTGATCATGTGTGTGTGTGTGCGTGTGTGTGTGTGTGTGTGTGTGTGGGTGTGTGTGTGTGTGTGTGTGTGTGTGTGTGCGTGCGTGCGTGCGTGCGTGCGTGCGTGTGTGTGTGTGTGTGTGTGTATGTTGGTGTGTGTCTGTGTGTGTCCGTGCGAGCAAGCGTGCGTGCGTGCGTGCGTGCGTGTGTGCGTGCGTGCGTGCGTGCGTGCGTGCGTGTGTGTGTGTGTGTGTGTGTGTGTGTGTGTGTGTGTGTGTGTGTGTGCGCGCGCGCGCGCGCCCGCGCATATGGTTCTCTTATGTCTCATGATTAGTCAAAAGAAATGAGACTGCATGACAGCAGCAAATTAGATAGGGTTACTCGCCTCACAATAACAGTCGTTAGAAAAAAACAAACAACCTTAAACAATATAACGTGGGGGTGGGGGGTGGGGGGTGGGGAGGGGATCAAAATGGATACAATGTAGACTTCAAATGAGGTAAAAACATGTAAGAACAAAAGTCGTTCCATGACTTTTGACGGGACAAAACCGTTTTGACAGTAAAAGCCTGATGCATGTTTGCATGCATGTGTACCACCAACACAATAGATAAAACATAAACCTAGCTCAGTTGTAATTGTGAGACCTGTCATTAATCTTTCACGTGTCAACTATGTCTACCATGGTGCAGATGAAGCCTGAGGAACAATCAACAATCTATTATTTACTATTCAACAGTTCAAAACTCATTTTATGATAAAAATAACTTTTCACAACCTCACCAAAATATCATGCGATCGATATTCTAAAACGAATTTTACGCCTGCGATAAAGAGATTTATCAAACATCGCCCAGGTTCCACCGTCAAAATACACTGCTGAAAATACTGGTTCCAGTCCAAAGATTCAGTCTGGGTTCCTGATTACAAATAAACATGTTTCAAAAACAACTTGATTTTTTTTTCTCTATGAACGGGTCAGCAACATCACGGCCGTAATGTTTCAACAGACATCTACCTGTGAAAACATGTTTCTTTATTTTTTGTTTTTTCAATTTGAAATAAAATTAAAGCTCATTAACCAAAAACAGTTGTACGTGCCCATTACAATGGTTTGGAAAATCTGAACATATTCTACTACCTTGCTTTAAAACTTCTCGTCCAAAACCGTTCTTTCTACACTAAGACAGGACGAGGGTTCCTGGATGGAGTGCACAAAAAGACTGGACTGGTTCTAAACCTCTATCTTGTGGCGCATAACTGAGGACAGAAGGCCGTGGCGATCCCTGCCTGCCTGCGTGTCTTGTCACAGCAACCCTACACCCAACTGTCAGGGGATAACGACGAGAACCGACCTCACATAATCCCTGGTGCTCATCTCGCGTAGTTCCTGGGCGACAGTGATATCTGGGAATCCCAGCAAGAAAGATGAGGTGAGTGCAGGAAAAATAAACGCCGTTGTTAGAAATGATGAGAGAGGCGCAGAAACATCCTTAGGAGACAAGAGAATGTCACGCGAATAAGGCTCAGGTCTTCCTCACTGTTGCTTGCTTTACCATCCCCGTCCACTTCTCACCATCCGCACGCTGCTCCCTGTATCCCCCCTCCCCCCAATACCCCCCGCCCCCATGCCCCTGCCTTTCCCAGCTTGTGCTCACCTCCTCCTCCACCTCAACGTCCACACCTTAACCTACAAAGCGAACTGACATCAAACTTATTAAGGTCTGACTTTCTCCTCTGCCTGGAAGACCAACGACATTGATGAAGAGGTAAGCTTGAAGCATCTGACCTTCTCCGTTTTCCAAAGGATAACAGTCGTTTTAGAAGTGGTTACTCGCCTCACAATAACAGTCGTTAGAAAAACAAACAACCTTAAACAATACGTGGGGGTGGGGGTGGGGGGGGTGGGGGAGGGGATCAAAATGGATACAATGTAGACTTCAAATGAGGTAAAAACATGTAAGAACAAAAGTCGTTCCATGACTTTTGACGGGACCAAAAAACCGTTTTGACAGTAAAAGCCTGATGCATGTTTGCATGCATGTGTACCACCAACACAATAGATAAACATAAACCTAGCTCAGTTGTAATTGTGAGACCTGTCATTAATCTTTCACGTGTCAACTATGTCTACCATGGTGCAGATGAAGCCTGAGGAACAATCAACAATCTATTATTTACTATTCAACAGTTCAAAACTCATTTTATGATAAAAATAACTTTTCACAACCTCACCAAAATATCATGCGATCGATATTCTAAAACGAATTTTACGCCTGCGATAAAGAGATTTATCAAACATCGCCCAGGTTCCACCGTCAAAATACACTGCTGAAAATACTGGTTCCAGTCCAAAGATTCAGTCTGGGTTCCTGATTACAAATAAACATGTTTCAAAACAACTTGATTTTTTTTCTCTATGAACGGGTCAGCAACTCACGGCCGTAATGTTTCAACAGACATCTACCTGTGAAAACATGTTTCTTTATTTTTTTGTTTTTTCATTTGAAATTAAAATTAAAGCTCATTAACCAAAACAGTTGTACGTGCCCATTACAATGGTTTGGAAAATCTGAACATATTCTACTACCTTGCTTTAAACTTCTCGTCCAAAACCGTTCTTTCTACACTAAGACAGGACGAGGGTTCCTGGATGGAGTGCACAAAAAGACTGGACTGGTTCTAAACCTCTATCTTGTGGCGCATAACTGAGGACAGAAGGCCGTGGCGATCCCTGCCTGCCTGCGTGTCTTGTCACAGCAACCCTACACCCAACTGTCAGGGGATAACGACGAGAGAACCGACCTCACATAATCCCTGGTGCTCATCTCGCGTAGTTCCTGGGCGACAGTGATATCTGGGAATCCCAGCAAGAAAGATGAGGTGAGTGCAGGATAGAAAATAAACGCCGTTGTTAGAAATGATGAGAGAGAGGCGCAGAAACATCCTTAGGAGACAAGAGAATGTCACGCGAATAAGGCTCAGGTCTTCCTCACTGTTGCTTGCTTTACCATCCCCGTCCACTCTCACCATCCGCACGCTGCTCCCTGTATCCCCCCTCCCCCCCAATACCCCCCGCCCCATGCCCCCCTTTCCCAGCTTGTGCTCACCTCCTCCTCCTCCACCTCAACGTCCACACCTTAACCTACAAAGCGAACTGACATCAAACTTATTAAGGTCTGACTTTCTCCTCTGCCTGGAAGACCAACGACATTGATGAAGAGGTAAGCTTGAAGCATCTGACCTTCTCCGTTTTCCAAAGGATCCCCTCTAGCTAGCTCTCCTCTTCGATGATTAGTGAGTATCATGTGATCAAAGGGAAATAGCGTGTTGAGGCGTAAAGGCCAACCCTGGAGTACTGTTTACTACGGCTCCGCGCCACTCAAACCACACTCCTGTTCAAGCCAGTGATGAAGTGTGTTAGGAACAGACATGAATTACTGAAATCCCAGACGAGCGTGGCAGCGGCAACAACAGAGCGGTGCTTAAACCCAACACCTGTCAGCAGTTGCCCCTGATTGACGCCTAGAATTTCCGCTGCTGACAGTCATCTGGGGAGATATGGTTAGTGCAGTTTTTATGTATGTGATTTTGTGACGTCCAAGGAAGACATACTGGTTTAACGAAAATGTTTCATGTTGTGTATTAAATAAGCGTCAGTTAGCTTTTCTTTACGCGCGCGCGCGCGCGCGCGCGTGCGTGTGTGTGTGTGTGTGTGTGTGTGTGTTGGCTTCTTTGCTGGCCACTAAAACCGACAGAAAATCCTGATACATTGTTATTTGTCAAATCTCTCTCCCCCCCCCCCCCCCCATATATATATATATATATACAAAACAATCGCTGATATATAAATATATATATATATATATATATAGTTTATCCAAAAAAGAAAGAATTAGAAGGAAAGAAAGAAAGAAAGAAAGAAAGAAAGAAAGAAGGAAATGGAAAAGAAAGGAAATAAACTAAAAAGAAAGGACAACAAAATGAATAGTAATATAGAAAAAAAAGGACAGGGGAAATGAAATCATTATCTATCTCTCTTTTCGCCACTGAAACATAATACATGTACCATACAATTGCAGTCGCTCGGGGGGGGGGGGCGGGGGGGGGGGGGGGGGGTCACTTGACTATCATTTGAACAGCAATATTTTACAACATTGCCCTGTACTACCTGAAAAACATCAGATCTTGGTATCCATTCGAATACAGGCACCAAGAATTCTACTTTTCAGATCCCAAATCGGTGAAACGTTAGGATCCACTTTAACTCGAGGGGAAATCGACGGACATGATCTCGGCACGGTGCTCTCTGGTACCTGGCAGTGGCTTGGTGTGTCAAACGGTTTTTTCCATGGACTGCATGCATTCGAGACCCACACCACACACACAAAGAAAAGTGGTTCAGGGACATCATACACCATCAGCTCAATGGCTTTGGCGTGTTACAGAAACTTGCATCATGATTTTTTAACACCATGTCTCACCCAGGTAGCGTTCAGGCGTCTTTAACCCTTTCACCACAAACGTGTTGTGGAATTCAACGTTTCCCATCATCCACTGACGTGACAGTCGCTTTGTTTTATCGCTTGTACTCTCTTTTTGAAGCCATCATCACACTAATACCCATGCGGTAGAGCAAAAGTGCCTTTTTTCCCATGGTACATAACAGGAATCTTTCATTGCTTAGCATCCCTTGTGGTATTCTGCGTAACTGCTACTTGGCACTGAGAGTCACTTGTACATTACTGATACTTTCGAATTTGAACAGTTTTAAGAATGAGTGAATGTATTGTATTCAATGCAGGTAAAGAATGAGTGAATGTATTGTATTCAATGCAGGTAACTGGCAAAAATTACGCAGACAGGTATGTTAAATTCAGAACAACATCAGCAACACAACAAAACAATCGCTGATAAGTGACAACTCTTTCTTTCTTGTGCTGTAAGTTTTTTTTATTCCAGAACTGATCTCCACATGTAAAAATGATCTATCTACAACAACATGAGCAACAGCAAATCTACAACAACATGAGCAACAGCAAATCAACAGACGTGTAGGTGTAACCTCACTGGGGAAACTGAAGGAACAAGTCCTGGTGGACAGGGTTGCCCCAGAAAGCGGGTCAGTCAAGAGGGCAATGCCCACTGCTCGTGACACAGGGAAAGGGGCTGAGGAAGTTCCGGACGAGGAGGGCAAGACAGTGTGGAATGCGACGAAGCATTGCTGTAGGTAGGTTACTGCCACCGCTGTCTGCTCTGGCATTCGGGGCGGACGAGGAGATGGGTATAGGACGAGCGGCTGGTAGCGGTGGTGTTGGAATAGAAAGGGGAGGGACGTGAGTGGGTAGTGGAGACCGGTGGTTCTAGAGATGCCTTTGTTGTGATAACGACGTTGTCTATGGCACCGGCAGCATCACTGTCGTGATGGATGGATGTATAACAGGCGACAACTGTTCCACGGGGTTTTAGTGGGAACATGTTGATGTAAGTGCTGAAACGTTGTTCCCTCTAAAACAGTTGTATCGT
>JADBJO010006509.1:92500-110000 GCA_016801955.1 Conus betulinus
CCAGTGTGTTATTACATCAAAAGAGGAATTATTGTTTGTAAACTATTTTCTTCCATTAAACATTAGTGCTGGGTGGGTTATATCAGGTGTTCTATCTGCGTGTTTAATAATTGGCTGTTGAAAACACCTGTTGTATACTATTACATTGTTGCACGCCACGAAAGTCTTCTCTGTCTGTCTGTCTGTCTGTCTGTCTGTCTCTGTGTCTGCCTGTCTGTCTCTGTCTGTCTGTCTGTCTGTCTCTCTGCACGTTGAACCCCAGCAGTGGCACTACTCACACGCCACTCAGTTTGGCTTCCCACTCCACCCTCACCCCCACGTCACCACCCCCCCGTCTCTCTCACCACCGCCCCTCTGTCAATATCTACAAGAGCATCGAGGTTCGTTCCGTCTGACGCAGTGTCCATTACTCATAAGGGACCTATCAACCGCCTCATCCCGCTCGCCCTCCCCCTCCCCTCCATCAGGGAGACACTGAACGCATTTTTTTTTCCACCTTTTGTTGACTCGAGTATGGTTTGACCCTGCCCCCCCCCCCCCCCCCCCCCCCCCCCCCCCCCCCCCCCCCCCCCCCCTGAAACGCACACTGGCTCAGAGACACGCCGTTAAGCTTCTCTGTCCCACCACTCTTGCATCAATCCATGATTATCTTCTTCTGTAGTCCAGTCGCCATGCCATACAGTCAGGGTTGCTGGCATGGCAAGATCTGCAGCGGCGACTCTGCCAGATCTGAGAGTTCTCTTTCTTTCCCTACTGCTCTGCAGCTTCCAGTTAGAACTGTCTCAGTTCAGCGTAGTTTGGACAAGGTTCTGCGTTATTTGCACAAAATGCAGTCTTGGCTAAGAAAATACAGTCTTGTTTTAGGTCAAAAGATTTGAGTAAAAGTTCACGTCATTGTGACAGTGTTCGGCGTGGTTTAGACAAACTGCTGGATTCAGCTCAGCACTGTCTGGACAAAGTTTAGCCTTGTTTAAGCAAAGTTCGTCATAATTTTGACGAAGTGCAGCATTTTAGTAGGGTAGTTTGAGGAAAGTTCATAGTGGTTTGGACAAAGTTCAGTGGAATGTGAACAAAACTCAGCATAATTTGGACAAAGTTCAGCGTAATTCGAAAGCAATTCGGCAATGTTCCGACAAAGTTCAGTGTAGTTTTGACAACTTGAGGGCAGTTTGAACAAAGTGCAGCTAACTTTGGACAACACATGATTCAGACAATGTCTGGCATCGTTTCAACAAGGATTGGCGTCGTTTGGACAATGTTAGGCATAGCTTTGACAGAGCTCAGTATATTTTGGACAGAGTTCGGCCTACTTAGGACTCGACTACAGGACTTGCCATACGGTTTGTTTGCCATACTGAATAAGTGCTCATCTGTGTTGGAAATGTCAATCCTGTAGTGGTGGGCTAGGAAACTGCAACTGACTATTAACAAACAAAATCAATGCCCCCCCACCCCCACCCCCGCCGCCCTCGTCTTAGCTAAAGGGAAAGCAAAATAAAACTCAAATAGATCATGTGATAAAGTCCAATATCTTGCCTTTGGGTCCATATCCACAGACACTGACTGGGCAGAACTTGCCATTTATTCTCCGTGACGCTTAAGCTACATGTATCATCTGTCGATGGATGAGCTATCATTAAAAAAAAAAGGCAAAGGAAAAAGAAAACACGTTTCCACAGTCCACTCCTTGAGCCATGTTGTGCGTGATTCCTACGCTGATGCAACGATTTTTTTTTTTTTTTTGGTGAGCAGGCTATTATCAGATATGCTTTTTTCTTTCATTTCCTGACTTTAAACTCCCCAAATTCGCATGCTTCACAAATGGTGAAGAAACACAAAAGGTCCACAAGTCATCTGCACTTCCACTATCTTAGCTGGCATGCAGCACTAACTAAAACGCTCCCTTGGGGTAAACCAATCCAAGTCTGTAATCTTCTGACTTAGGCGTCAGCTTTCTCGCCTACAACATTGCTCATCGTTGTTCTCCTGTCTCTCTCGGTTCCTCATCCACACGGGGGCCGATAGGGTGAATGTACTTTGGCGAGGCCGCTCGCCAGCATTGCATAGTGAGCTACAGGCCATTAGCATTGCCACCGGCGTGTCACCTTTCCCATGAGGAGGCACAAGGTGGCTGTTACCCGCTACACACAGCTGTCAGTCAGGATTGGACAGCAGCAAGGATAAGAAAGTCGCTGTCGGTCGTAGGAGCGTATTTACTGCTCCAAAGCAGATCTGTGCCGGCTGCTTTTGACCCCAAATCTGATGCTTTTAATGTAGAAAAAAATATATTTCACTTGAGAGAGAGTAAGAGAGCGAGCGAGCGGTGAGAGAGTAGGAGGAGGAGGAGGAGGAGGAGGAGGAGGTGGTGGTGGAGGAGGAGGAGGAGAGAGAGAGATTTTCAGAGAGAGAGAGAGAGAGAGAGAGAGATTCAGAGAGAGAGAAAGAGAGACAGACAGACAGACAGACAGAGACAGACCGACGGACAGAGAGAGACTGTAGTCAACTTAGGTGTCACCTTCTGGGATTTGTCACAGTTTCCAAGCAAATCCCCCCTCCCTACTCTACTCCATCCCCACCCCTATCTCACTCCCTGCAATCCACATCAAAGGATACGAAATCAAAGTATCCATTGTTATATAAGCCATTGACACTGCGGGCACTTGTTTGAGCTCATCATCAATTTATTGACTGTAGGAGGCCCATTTTTGTAAGACAACATCTATTCTGTTCTGAGAGAGATGCGGTCGTTCCTGCATGTAAAACAAAGAAAGAGAAAGAGACAAATATAAGGAATTAAGAGAGAAAGAAAGACACATGTTAAAAGGAAGCAAGCCAACACATTATTTTCCGGCAAATCTGTGCCAAGTCGTTTTCACATTGATGGAAGACTAATTTTCTCTGCACCTGATTTCCTCCATTGCCTGCTTGTTCAAACAGAGAAAGGAAAAAAGAAATAGACAGGAAAAAAAAAAACAGACAGAAACGAAACACTAACGTGAAAACGAAGTAAAACTCATGAGGTGTGGCACTGACAGAGGGTGGGGAGAGGGCAAGTGGTGGAATAAGGGGGGAAACTAAGAATAAAACAAATGAAAGAAAAGGAAATAAAACACAGTGACAAAGAAAAAAAAATTCTTCTTTCTTTTTTTTTTTCTTTTCAACCCAGTGCTCTATGACACGGGGGAAGCAGTTTTCAGGTACGCACCTTCGGAAGCCTGTGGGGTTTGGATAGGATTCCACAGATTGGGTCTGGCAGCATAACTCGGCGCTAAACTGGCGTTCATATCCGCTGATGTCTTGTGCACGCCATGATGGATCAAAGTTCCGATGAAAGAGGCTGGTAAAAATCTCTGTTTGGCTGGCTGATGTGGGCTTTCTCTTCTCTTCCCTTCACCTCGCCCTCCCACGTCTCTGGAAGCTTTTAATGGAGGAAGAGCGAGAACTATTGAAAACCATCCAGTGTGTGTGTGTGTGTGTGTGTGTGTGTGTGTGTGTGTGTGTGTGTGATTCATTTAACGTCTTTCCACTAATCGTGATTAGACAAAAAAAAAAAATAGTGCATGAGTAAGAGAGTAAGACTTGTGCATGTCTAAACTGTACGGAATTCTACATATTCATGTACGTGTGTATACATACGGATGCTTAGGCGTGAAAATGTATGTGTATTTGAATGTAGGAAGAATATATAGCTACACTATTATAATAGCAAAAAAAAAAAAAAAAATCAACAAAATTATAAACATCACACCCCTCCTCCTCCCCTCACCCCATCTCCTCTTCTACCCCTCCATCACTTCCGTGTGTGTGTGTGTGTGTGTGTGTGTGTGTGTGTGTGTGTGTGCGCGTGCGTGCGTGTGTGTGTGTGTGTGTGTGTGTGTGTTGTGTGTGTGTGTGTGTGTGTGTGTGTGTGTGTGTGTGTGTGTGTGTGTGTGCGCGTGAGTGTGCGTGCATGCGCGCACGTGTGCGTGTGTGCGTGCGTGCATGTGTATGTGTGTGTGTGTGTGTGTGTGTGTGTGTGTGTGTGTGTGTGTGTGTGTGTGTGTGTGTGTGTGTGATATAGAAATAGACAGAGAGACAGAGAGAGAGGCAGAGAGAGAAAGAGAGATTTCTGCCCCGACGGCTCCTACCCAGAGTTGAGTTTGCTGCGGACTCAGCTGGGAAGACTGGGACCACACAGTCGAGTTTTTCATCCACTAATGGATGCGTTTCTGAGAGTGGTGCTCAAATTTCTGACCAACACTGCAGGTGCCTGTATCTCTCGGGCCTGGTTGACGCGGGGATATATTATGAAAGGAAGCGTAGAGTACAGCCCTGTCATGTAGTCTCAGACCGACCGAATGGAAATCCGTAGCATCATCTTAATCATCCTCATTCTCATCGATCAGCAAAAAAAAAAATGTCTCAAGTTCTGTGGCCCTTCATGCCCTGCTCTCATGGTGACCTCAATTTCGATGTCCTCTCCACGTCTGTGGCCTTGGTTTGGTTTCGTCGGGGTCACCGGTATCGGCGGGTCCATGGGGGGCTGTCGTTGGACGGACGTGGTGCGCCCTCCGGAGGGAGAGCTCACTCACGCCGGCCCCGCGACTAAGCAATGATTGTCGTCAGTAGGGGGCTTAGTAGGTGGTGTCTGCGTATGTTAGATCAGAAAATGCGCCACTGAACACCACAGAAGTGACTCGGCAGCAGTGCAGTGTCTCCTCCGGACACAAAAAAAAAAAAAAAAAAAAAAAAAAAAAAAAAATTCAAATGCCTCATACAAAAGAACAGAGAATTTTGGAACAACTCCAGAAGTTGACGACATCAATAGTCAGTTTACAAAAGGAAGTATGTCCACAAAATTCTGCTTAAAGAATTTATTTCTAATTTCCCAAGAGCTGGGAAGCTCTTTTTCTAGTGACTCTTTGCAGTGAAGACAAAGCAGATCATTCCAATACTCCAAATCTGCATGTCATCATGATACATGTTAAGTGAGAATCCGTTTCTGAAATTAGATATAGTTTCAAATCAAGGAACCTATAAGAAAATCAATCATTTCCTAATTTTACACACGGTCCAAATATTTTGCCGTTTCGAGTCAATGATTCAACGATGAAACCAACATTTAACCATGAAAACTACAACCGTATTTTAAGATTCAGAGAGACAGATATGCTCTTCACTTAAAGAGAGAGAGAGAGAGAGAGAGAGAGAGAGGGGGGGAGGGAGAAAGATGTACATGGATGTAAAAGAAAATCACGTGGCTTAAAGGAAATGCATGTGGATCTACACAAATGTACATGATGATGAAGGAAAAGCACATGGACCTGAAGGAAATGGGTTTGGACCTGGAGACAATGCACAGAGACCTGAAGGAAATGGGTTTGGACCTGGAGACAATGCACAGGGACCTGAAAGAAATGGGTTTGGACCTGGAGACAATGCACAGGGACCTGCAGGAAATGTACACGGAACTGAAGTCACAACATACAGACCGGAAAGAAGCATACATGAGCATGAAGTGTAAGCACACAGACACCTGATACACACATTTAAAATGTTTACCACGCTGCTCGTGCCAAAACAGGACACATCTATTCCACTGGAGAATTACTAGCCCCTAGCGTTCCCCAAACTCTTGTTTGTTCTTCTTTTAATTTCACATTTCAAACTACAATCTGCCTACGCTAAACAGGAAGCATCAGTTTTATTCGAGACTTCTTAACCACTAACATTGCCCAAACACCTGTTTTTTTTTATTTATGTGTGTTGTCTAGACTTGACTACTGACAATTCTCTGTTACGTGGTTACCTATTGTAAATCATGAATATGCTTCAGAAAGTTCACCGCCTGGCTGCAAGACTTGTTTTGAAACCACAGACGCACGACCATGTCTTACATCTCCTTGAACAGCTTCCCCAGCGAAAGAATTCAGTACAAAATTTCCGATTTTTTTTCAAATGAAAGAACCCTTGCCTTTGACTTTCTCCCGTGTATTTCACCTTCTGTCTGTCTGAACTCGGGTCTATACAGTCTGCTCTGACTATCTGTACACACATACATGCTTGTTTATACCTTGCATGAAAACGTCTGGTTCCGACTTATTTTCTTTCTGTGTGCCAAATGTCTGGGTATATGATTGTGTTTGTGCAATGTTCTGTGACTGGGTCACACAGAAAATGTTGTTTCAGTTTCTTAAAAAGTACTGAAAATTTCCTGTTCATTGACTGCTTAGCCAGTAATCTGTTTTATATTTTCGGCCACACTGTGATCTGCATGACTTGCACAACTGTCCAATACATTGGAGCATGGCTTGTCCATGTGTGTATGTCTGTATTACAGAGTTGATAACTAATATTAGTGTAGTATGTTTCTGCGCATGATAAAAGCATATACTGAACTACATTCACATATATACATGACGACTTTTTGTGTGTTGATATAATTTATTTTCTTTCATTGCACAATGACACGTGGAAGGTCACTATTCTGGATATGGCAACATATAAGCTTCTCCTTTATGATCCCCATCCCCCACCCCCATCCCCCTAAAAAAACAACAATCAAATGTATAAAATTCACACACACACACACACACACACACGCGCGCGCGCGCGCGCGCGCGCGCACGCACGCACACAGGGAAATACACATACACACACACACACACACAAACCAAGCTTTACTCATCCTGAGAGCTAAAACATAGAACTAGACACAAGCAGCCGACTGCCGAAGATAGAGAGACGAACAAGGTGGGGGATTTGCTGTGACTGGGAAAGTCAGCAATAGAAAACAACAGACAAGACCAAAAATTCAAAAAAAAACAAACAAACAAACAAAACCAAAGAAGAACGTTAGAAGAGGGAAGTCGAAGCGGGTGTGTGGAGAAATATACACTACAACACACTCACCAACCACCACTGAACAGTTGACAAAAAGAGAGAGAGAGAGAGAGAGAGAGAGAGAGAGAGAGAGAGAGAGAGAGAGAGAGAGAGAGAGAGAGAGAGAGAGAAGAGCTGCAGTGTGATCTAGACTGACGGACGTCGTTCTAGTTTTGATATCACTGCACGTTAACAAAAAATTGAAATTAAAAGAGAAAAAAAAAAGGATCGATAGAAAGAAAGATCGTCACCAAGGTTTGACCGTCTGCTTTCCTCCCCCAGTAAAGTAGACAGGTAAAGAGTGCGGAGGAAATCAACGACGTGATGAAGCGTCGCTCTGTAGCTGCTGTAAAAAAAAAAAAAAAAAAAAAATGGGGGGGGGTGGGGGGGGGGGGGGGGGGGGGGGGGGGGGGGGGGGGGGGGGGGGGGGGGGGGGGGGGGGGGGGGGGGGGGGGGGGGGGGGGGGGGGGGGGGGGGGGGGGGGGGGGGGGGGGGGGGAGGGAAGAGCGAGAAGCAAGGGGAACGCTAAAGTTCTTTGAAAAATTAAAAAAAAAAAAAAAAACAACAAACGAACAAAAAACCCGACGGCAGTTTCATCAGTATTGAGTCACGTGGGTAACAAAACTAATTTTTGCAATCCCAATGTTTTGATCGTGTGTGTGTGTGTGTGTGTGTGTGTGTGTGTGTGTGTGTGTGTGTGTGTGTGTGTGCGTGCGTGCGTGCGTGCGTGCGTGTGTGTGTGTGTGTGTGCGTGCGTGCGTGCGTGCGTGCGTGTGTGTGTGTGTGTGTGTGTGTGTGTGTGTGTGTGTGTATGTGTCTGTGTGTGTCCGTGCGAGCAAGCGTGCGTGCGTGCGTGTGTGCGTGCGTGCGTGCGTGCGTGTGTGTGTGTGTGTGTGTGTGTGTGTGTGTGTGTGTGCGCGTGCGCGCGCGCGTGCGCATATGGTTCTCTTATGTCTCATGATTAGTCAAAGAAAGAGAGAGACTGCATGACAGCGGCAAATTAGATAGGGTTACTCGCCTCACAATAACAGTCGTTAGAAAAAAACAAACAACCTTAAACAATATACGGGGGGGGGGGGGTAGGGGGTGGGGAGGGGATCAAAATGGATACAATGTAGACTTCAAATGAGGTAAAAACATGTAAGAACAAAAGTCGTTCCATGACTTTTGACGGGACAAAACCGTTTTGACAGTAAAAGCCTGATGCATGTTTGCATGCATGTGTACCACCAACACAACAGATAAACATAAACCTAGCTCAGTTGTAATTGTGAGACCTGTCATTAATCTTTCACGTGTCAACTATGTCTACCATGGTGCAGATGAAGCCTGAGGAACAATCAACAATCTATTATTTACTATTCAACAGTTCAAAACTCATTTTATGATAAAAATAACTTTTCACAACCTCACCAAAATATCATGCGATCGATATTCTAAAACGAATTTTACGCCTGCGATAAAGAGATTTATCAAACATCGCCCAGGTTCCACCGTCAAAATACACTGCTGAAAATACTGGTTCCAGTCCAAAGATTCAGTCTGGGTTCCTGATTACAAATAAACATGTTTCAAAACAACTTGATTTTTTTTTTCGCTATGAACGGGTCAGCAACATCACGGCCGTAATGTTTCAACAGACATCTACCTGTGAAAACATGTTTCTTTATTTTTTTGTTTTTTCAATTTGAAATTAAAATTAAAGCTCATTAACCAAAACAGTTGTACGTGCCCATTACAATGGTTTGGAAAATCTGAACATATTCTACTACCTTGCTTTAAACTTCTCGTCCAAAACCGTTCTTTCTACACTAAGACAGGACGAGGGTTCCTGGATGGAGTGCACAAAAAGACTGGACTGGTTCTAAACCTCTATCTTGTGGCGCATAACTGAGGACAGAAGGCCGTGGCGATCCTGCCTGCCTGCGTGTCTTGTCACAGCAACCCTACACCCAACTGTCAGGGGATAACGACGAGAACCGACCTCACATAATCCCTGGTGCTCATCTCGCGTAGTTCCTGGGCGACAGTGATATCTGGGAATCCCAGCAAGAAAGATGAGGTGAGTGCAGGATAGAAAATAAACGCCGTTGTTAGAAATGATGAGAGAGGCGCAGAAACATCCTTAGGAGACAAGAGAATGTCACGCGAATAAGGCTCAGGTCTTCCTCACTGTTGCTTGCTTTACCATCCCCGTCCACTCTCACCATCCGCACGCTGCTCCCTGTATCCCCCCTCCCCCCAATACCCCCCGCCCCCACGCCCCTGCCTTTCCCAGCTTGTGCTCACCTCCTCCTCCACCTCAACGTCCACACCTTAACCTACAAAGCGAACTGACATCAAACTTATTAAGGTCTGACTTTCTCCTCTGCCTGGAAGACCAACGACGACATTGATGAAGAGGTAAGCTTGAAGCACTGACCTTCTCCGTTTTCCAAAGGATCCCCTCTAGCTAGCTCTCCTCTTCGATGATTAGTGAGTATCATGTGATCAAAGGGAAATAGCGTGTTGAGGCGTAAAGGCCAACCCTGGGGTACTGTTACTACGGCTCCGCGCCACTCAAACCACACTCCTGTTCAAGCCAGTGATGAAGTGTGTTAGGAACAGACATGAATTACTGAAATCCCAGACGAGCGTGGCAGCGGCAACAACAGAGCGGTGCTTAAACCCAACACCTGTCAGCAGTTGCCCCTGATTGACGCCTAGAATTTCCGCTGCTGACAGTCATCTGGGGAGATATGGTTAGTGCAGTTTTTATGTATGTGATTTTGTGACGTCCAAGGAAGACATACTGGTTTAACGAAAATGTTTCATGTTGTGTATTAAATAAGCGTCAGTTAGCTTTTCTTTTACGCGCGCGCGCGCGCGCGCGCGCGTGTGTGTGTGTGTGTGTGTGTGTGTGTGTTGGTTCTTTGCTGGCCACAAAACCGACAGAAAATCCTGATACATTGTTATTTGTCAAAATCTCTCTCCCCCCCCCCCCCCCCCCCCCCCACATATATACATATATATACAAAACAATCGCTGATATATATAATATATATATATATATATATATAGTTAATCCAAAAAAGAAAGAATTAAAAGGAAAGAAAGAAAGAAAGAAAGAAAGAAGGAAATGGAAAAGAGAAGGAAATAAACTAAAAAGAAAGGACAACAAAATAGAATAGTAAATAGAAAAAAAGGACAGGGGAAATGAAATCATTATCTATCTCTCTTTTCGCCACTGAAACATAATACATGTACCCATACAATTGCAGTCGCTCGGGGGATGGGGGGGGGGGGGGGGGGGGGGGGGTCACTTGACTATCACTTGAACAGCAATATTTTACAACATCGCCCTGTACTACCTGAAAACATCAGATCTTGGTATCCATTCGAATACAGGCACCAAGAATTCTACTTTTCAGATCCCAAATCGGTGAAACGTTAGGATTCACTTTAACTCGAGGGGAAATCGACGGACATGATCTCGGCACGGTGCTTTCTGGTACCTGGCAGTGGCTTGGTGTGTCAAACGGTTTTTTCCATGGACTGCATGCATTCGAGACCCACACCACACAAAGAAAAGTGGTTCAGGGACATCATACACCATCAGCTCAATGGCTTTGGCGTGTTACAGAAACTTGCATCATGATTTTTAACACCATGTCTCACCCAGGTAGCGTTCAGGCGTCTTTAAACCCTTTCACCACAAACGTGTTGTGGAATTCAACGTTTCCCATCATCCACTGACGTGACAGTCGCTTTATTTTATCGCTTGTACTCTCTTTTTGAAGCCATCATCACACTAATACCCATGCGGTAGAGCAAAAGTGCCTTTTTCCCATGGTATATAACAGGAATCTTTCATTGCTTAGCATCCCTTGTGGTATTCTGCGTAACTGCTACTTGGCACTGAGAGTCACTTGTACATTATGATACTTTCGAATTTGAACAGTTTTAAGAATGAGTGAATGTATTTGTATTCAATGCAGGTAAAGAATGAGTGAATGTATTGTATTCAATGCAGGTAACTGGCAAAAATTACGCAGACAGGTATGTTAAATTCAGAACAACATCAGCAACAACAAAACAATCGCTGATAAGTGACAACTCTTTCTTTCTTGTGCTGTAAGTCTTTTTATTCCAGACTGATCTCCACATGTAAAAATGATCTATCTACAACAACATGAGCAACAGCAAATCTACAACAACATGAGCAACAGCAAATCAACAGACGTGTAGGTGTAACCTCACCGGGGAAACTGAAGGAACAAGTCCTGGTGGACAGGGCTGCCCCAGAAAGCGGGTCAGTCAAGGGGCAATGCCCACTGCTCGTGACACAGGGAAAGGGGCTGAGGAAGTTCCGGACGAGGAGGGCAAGACAGTGTGGAATGCGACAAAGCATTGCTGTAGGTAGGTTACTGCCACCGCTGTCTGCTCTGGCATTTGGGGCGGACGAGGAGATGGGTATAGGACGAGCGGCTGGTAGCGGTGTGTGTTGGAATAGAAAGGGGAGGGACGTGAGTGGGGTAGTGGAGACCGGTGGTTCTAGAGATGCCTTTGTTGTGATAACGACGTTGTCTATGGCACCGGCAGCATCACTGTCGTGATGGATGGATGTATAACAGGCGACAACTGTTCCACGGGTTTTAGTGGGAACATGTTGATGTAAGCGCTGAAACGTTGTTCCTCTAAACAGTTGTATCGTTTTATATCTATCTATGTGTGCGTGTGTGTGTGTGGTGTGGTGTGTGGTGTGGTGTGGTGTATGTGTGTATGTGTGGTGTGTGTGTGTGTGTGTGTGTGTGTGTGTGTGTCCCTGGTTGTACTGCCAGTTTGAGTCAGTATGGCCACTAGACTGGGGCTTAGCCTCTAAGGTATGTGTGTGGGGGGTTTGGAATGAGGGTGGGAGTGGTGAGTGGTAGAGGGATGGGAGCGAGGGAAGGAAGAAAAGTATGTATGCGATATCGTTGTTTTGAAAAAAAAAAAAGACGATGAGAACGATTGAGACTGACATCCCCCCTCCCCATTCCTCTCTGTGTGTCTATCTGTCTGTCTGTCTCTCTCGTTCTCCACGTCTCTTTCAAACATTACTTCTCTTTCTCACTCATTCTCACTCCCCCCCCCCTCTCTCTCTCTCTCTCTCTCTCTTCCTCCCCCTCTCTCCCTTTCTCCCGCTTTCCTTCGATCTCTCACTGTACCCCTCTCTCTTCCCAGCTGGTTCTTTCCTTTGGCATATCTGGTCTAAAAGCTGACGAACACGAGACATCTGAGGCTTTGAAGAGAAGACTGTTCACAGAGGAAACTGTGCAGGTTGAACCACTTCTCATTAAATAACGACCTCTTAGTGGAAACCCCGATGGATAAGTATCATTACAACTGGAACAAAAGAGCTCATATTACATTTTCATGTCTCTCGAAAGCCCTGCATCGAGAGGTAGACTAGTTCCTATTTTGCAGCGTTCGATGATGTATATTATGTTAGCGAGAACTATTTCACGAGTCATGGTACCATGGTAGAGAGAGAGAGAGAGAGAGAGAGAGAGAGAGAGAGAGAGAGAGAGAGAGAGAGAGATACACAACATTGCCCCTTATGAAGGAAGAGAGAGAGAGAGAGAGAGAGAGAGAGAGAGAGAGAGAGAGAGAGAGAGAAACACACACACACAGAGAAAGAGAGAGAATGCTTCTCTGGAATCGCAAAACTAATCTCATTCCATCCACCCTGTGTGTGTGTGTGTGTGTGTGTGTGTGTGTGTGTGTGTGTGTGTGTGTGTGTGTGTGTGTGTGTGTGTGTGTGTGTGTGTGTGTGTGTGTGTGTGTGTGTGTGTGTGTGTGTGTGTGTGTGTGTGTGTGTGTGCGTGCGTGCGTGCGTGCGTGCGCGCGCGCGCGCGCGCAACACAAATATCCATACTTGTTAGCTATCCGTTTCCTCTCCAGCGAATCCCTATTATTTCATGACGACGACGACCACAACCACTCCCTGTCTCCCCGCCGCCCTATTCCCCGCATCCCCCCCCCCCCCCCCATCCCCCTTTCTCCGTGAAGATAAACCAGGCGGGGTTAACTCACTAGGCCGAGTGTTGCCAAGCAGGGTAATGTGGTGTGAGCAACGAGCCATTAGAGAGACCCGCGACGCTGCCACCTTTAACGTATGGCGACAGAAGCCCAGGGAGGAAAGAAGTAAACGGTTAAAGAGTTGGTTTTCTTGCACTGTCAGCCCTTCCCCTCCCCCCCCCCCCCCCCCCCCACACACACACACACACACACACTCTACTCCTCCTCCACGGTCTCCCTGTCCAGTCTCCCTCCAGTCTTCGTGGTGGAGATAAGGTAGGATGGTTCTACTCATTATTTATCAACAAATTTGGTGTTAGGCCGCCGTGGGGCGGTGGTTAGCCATGAAGAGCTGCGGGCTAAGAGGTCGCCGATTCGAATCCTCATGAGAGGCATCTGTTGGCGGGATTTTTCGTTCCTGGATGGCTCATAGCCAGAGTCAAGAGTGAGACGGGCTCTGATAGGAAGGCTGGCACCATGCAGTGGAAATTTCATCTCTGAGGCTGTGGCTCGAACTTCCACACAGGCACTGCAGGTGCATCGTTTGTCCCTCGTTGATGCCAGAATATATCATGAAAGTGTCGAGCAGTCACTCAGACCAGGAATGAACCCCAGAGCATCATTTTCATCATCCTCGTTGACCATTAAAAAAGTCCTCTTCAACTGTGTGGTCCTGAAAAGACCTGCTCTCAGAGTCTTGAGGTCCTCTTCACGTCAGTCTCCAAGATGATTCATGTCAGAGTCCTCAATGGCGGGTTCATGTGAACATCGTTGAATGGACGTGGTGGCGCCCTTGAGAAGGGGACGCCAGACAACTCCAACTCTTTGGCTAAGCAACGATTGGGGGCGTAATAGGTAGTGTCCTGTGTACAGCAGATCATAAAGGCACAGCACTTGGGAGTAACTCAGCAGCATTGCAGGGTCTCCTCTACTAAGTTGCCTCGAGACAACTCTACATTCACTTATCCCTATGGACTGATGGCACCGAGATTGTGACATGACACGTCTGGGTGTGGCTATGTGTGGAATTGCTGGAATACGTGACATGGAAGCAATTATGCTGCTGAAGAGAAACAGAAAGTGAGATCCTTTCCCCTCCCCCCCCCCCCCCCCCCCCCCCCCAAAAAAAAAAAGAAAAAAGAATAATGCTGCAATAAGTCTTCATTAGTACTTTCTGTCATTTCTTCTGCTCCTCCAAATTCTCCTGCTTCCTCTGGCTCCTTCTTCCCTCCACTTGTCCAACCCTCTTTCCCCATACATGTATTCCACCGCAACCCTCAGAACACTATCTAAATAGGAACGGCTTGGAGACAGGGGAAAAAAAGCAAACCTAGCTACCCAGCCTACATTGCAGTAATTACTAGATTCCAGTAAACGTACACCGATATGTCTGCCGTCGACTTCTCTCTCGACGTAACAGGGATCATTCTCGACCTCTAGGTTCCATCGATGCTTCGCGTACCCGAGATGTTAAAGCCGGTTGGCCAAGAATCCAGCCGCAGGGGCGTTTGAAACGTAGCTATCACTGACGTTGCCACACTGCCGTCACCTTTGATAAACGGGGCCGACTCCAGCCTACGGTTGCCGGTGCAACCCATTGCAATGAAACCTCTCCACTTCTTTTACACCGAGCGTGAAGCAAGGCACGGACATGATGAATTAGACAGATCGTTATCCGCCTTTTTTTTTCTTTTCCCGCCTCCTGCCCCCCACCCCCCCCCCCCTCCCCCCTCATATTCATCCACTGCTCTCATGGAAATCAGCCTCGGGCCACTTAAACGTCAGTGACGCAAGAGGAATGCGCGCAGCCCCCAGACGCGATAACACAGACAGCCGTATCTTGGGTATGCCACCTCCGTAGCGGGATTCGGTCTCTTCTTCTCGCGGGAACTTCGTTTCCTGTCAAGAATGACTCAGCCGCCGCTTGTGAAGAGCGTGAACACCCCAGATGATACCCAGGTCCCATGTGCTGCGATCCGTTACGTGGGATTCCCAGCCAACTGTTGCAGCATGCCTTTGGTGAGGCTTTCTAGTTGTAGTTGAAATGCCTTACTGCATCGTCGGGGGAAAGGTTCTCTTGGGGAGACATTTGTCTTCCATTCTGATCACGTGTCAGATCCATGATAGTGGAAACATCGTTAGCAAAGCTTCTATGCTGAGGAGGTCTCCACAGTCCTATGGCATGTGCATAATTCGGTTGATACAGTGTACAGAAAGCTAGCTTAATAATGTCAGTTATACAATAAAATGCTCATCATGTCTCACAAACACAGAGCGAGGGCGTCGACAATTGACTTGTAGACTGAAAGCTTAGTCTAGTCTCGTGGTTTGTTTTATGTACCCATCCACAGTCGATCAAGAGATGTGCCAGCCTTTGCCAATGTGTTGGATGCCTCTTTGCCAGCTGCAGGTGGGCGACAGAAAAAACGTACTGGTAAGTGAGTGAGTCGACATTTTGTACAACTCTGTCCTAGTCACAATGGATGATTCGCTTTGGCATGGCGAGGCCTGGCACAGGCTGGAACGTCTGTTATGTTTCATGTGGATTGATGATAATAACACTTACTGAGTTTGTGTAGGTCTTATTCACTGTGTTTCAAGAACATAGTACTTGCAGACATAGACTTTTATTCCTGCCTTGAGACGTTCCAAGCTGAAGAAGTGGCCATCTGCTCTCTGTAGTGATGGTTATTCTAGTATCTGTCAGGCTTAAGAAGAGGGTGGAGGTTAGGAATTCCTTAATAAGGTCAGAAATAAGGGATACGTAGACACATCTTTAGTTAGCACCGTTGGCAATGGGGAATTAATCAGACAGCTCTCCATTCAATATAACAATGGCCACCATGAAAACACCAATATTGCTGAAAAGTGTTGCCAGGACTGGAGAAGAGAACCGTAAACGCATGCAGCTACTGACAATATCAAAAGCTTTTGTCAAGTCTGAAAAGAACAACGAGAGACCCATGTTTTCCTCACAGTATTTCTCCTGAGCCAGTCTGACCGATCGTAAATGTCATAATTATTCAACTTTTCCAGGTTATCTGTGTGCATTGTCATCCCGTGGGCAGTTGGAGAACCTACTGAATGATATTCCCGATGATCTTTAGCGGATCTAGCAACGTACATTGTATTTTTTTCTTCCACAATGCTTGTTGAATATTGAAACTGTCAAGGTAAAAGTGTCGGCTCTCCATCTGAAACACTTTAAACCTGGCTGCTGCCCAGCCATCTCCTATTCCTTCCTAATTTTGTTTCCTTTGAACCAGAACAGAAGCCTACATTAACATCGAATAATCAGGTAAGTTCCGATCAAGAAAAAAAACCAAACTAAAGGAATACAGTTGGTTTGCCAACTACCCTTTATGCATCAAACAATAGTCCAAGGTCAGTTCCGATCTAAAAAAAAAAAAAAAAAAAAAGAAAGAAAAGAAAAGAAAAAACCCAAGTAAAGGAATACAATTGGTGTGCCGATTGCCCTTTATGCATCAAACAATCGTCCAAGATCCAGGAGAGACAGAACGGGAGAACCTGCCATAGTCACTTATCCTTAAGCTCAAGAGATATACAGATCTTCCTGTCCTCTTGCAGCCCGTTTTTACCGTCAACTGATACCCCAAGCCTGTCTCCTCTGGATTCTCCATCGGTACGTACACGATGGTAAATTCAGTTGGCAAGGTATTCACCCGCGCAGGCTTCCTTGGTGAGGGTCCATTAGCTCTGACACACCGCTACCACCTTTTGACACTCGTTGGCAAAACGCGACATACATCAGCGGTGCAATGAACAGTTGCCTCCTCCTATTTCTTTTCCCTGCCTGGGCTAGATCTCAGAGATACAGAAATGCCTGGTAGAGATTCAATTCTGATGACCCTCGTTTGTTCACGATGACGAGGAAGAGTAGAAGGATGACGTTATTACCACGACAGCATCATCATCATTATCATCATTAACACCAATCATCTTTCCTCATCTTGTTGCTGTTTCTCTGAAAATACTCAAAACGCCAAACGCAGCTGAGTTTATGAGAATGCTTTAAAAGAGCTGTATGTTTCTTTGGATGGTAAACATTGCCGACATTCAATCAACGTGGTCTAAATTTTCGGCGCACTTCTGAAGTCTTTTCAAGTGTGAAAAGAAAGGTACATAATTCTGTGAGCTCATGGAACCTTTTCAGGAAACATTAGGTTTAATAAATGATTTTCCCAAATAGAAAATCAATAAATGGTTTAGAAAAAAAACTAACCTTGGCGGATTTTTTTTTTCAAGAAGATAAATGAAAGAAGAAAAAAAAATCCGCCACTCGCAACGCACACTACCTAAAACTCAAACGTTTAACATTCCAGCAGCTGTAATCAATTGCACAGGTGAAAAAGGACAACGGCAACACACACACACACACACACACACACACACACACACACACACAAACACACACACACACACACACACTTTAAAATCGAAATGGAAGCAAGACAAGCGAAAGTCCTCACACATGGGAGAGCAAAAGGTGCAGAAATAACCTCTACGAAAGCCGTAAATCATCTCGTGTGAGCAGTCTCTTTGACTCCATGGCCTGCATCAAAAGAAAGAAAGTATTAGG
>JADBJO010006509.1:115000-132279 GCA_016801955.1 Conus betulinus
ATGGTTCGGATGTTTACCGCTCCGCTTGTCCTGACGTAGGGAGCATGAGTAATGTATGTATGCATGCATGCATAAATATATATATATATATATATACATATACATATATATATATGCGTGTTGCTATATATTTGTGTCTTTTGTTTAGAATAGTACTTTAATAGTCTCCTGCCATTTTCTTTGTCACATGTGTAATTATAAACATTTGAACACATTGTAAGCATTAGCCTGTTCTTCAAAATAATGTTCACATTTATTGTAAAACTATGTGATTGCAAAGTGGAAATAAATTTATTTAAAACCAGTTCAAATCGAGCCTTACCACCACTAAAGCTGTCAGAATCCTCGGTTGTTCTTCTGTGTAATACAGACTTGACTATTGCAGTTCTCTGTTGTTACCTTGCTGTTCATTGTGCATTATCAATCAGCTTGAGAAGACTCAAAACCCGGCTGCCAGGCCTGTTTTGAAACCACAAAAGCATGATCATGTCTCGCCTCTGGTTAAATCCTCCCGGGTAGCATGTAGGCATCCTTCAGTCTCGGAAGACTACGGAGTTGCGCTCTAGGTGTCTGTTCTGGTACAGCGACGGGTGTGGCTGGCCAGTCCGACGCGGGAATGACAGTCCCTGTGGCAGAGGGCACAGGTGAAGTCTGACGCTGGTCTGTCTGCCTGGGCTGCAGCCTTTCTTCTCATTCTCTTGTCCCCGTGCTGCTGAGCGAGTGTCTCTTCGAACTTGGAGAGACCCTTCTGCACAGCCTGTCTCCAGGCTGACCGTTGGAGGGCTGTTGCTTCCCAGTTGTTCTGGTCGATGTTAAATCCTTACCCTGAAAGAACCCAACATGCAAGATCTTCGTTGTTTACCAAAATATTTTCTTCTTTTTTTTTCTTCCTCTCAGTACTTGACCTTCTGTCTGTCTATGATCTAGTTCACCCAGTCTGCTCCGATCGTTTCTATACACCCACGTTGCCTACATCATCTCGTGGAAATATTAAAACTTTTGGCGCCACCTTTTCTTACGATGTGTCAGCAGTTTGGAATCCACCCGTTGTATGTTTAATGTGACACAGAAAATACCGTTTCCTTCAAACAACGCTTGTAACTTTCTTTCCTACTCATTAACTGTTTTAACCAGTTAATCTACTTTTTTTTCTGCCGTGCTGTGATCCGCGTGCCTTGCACGATTGTCCAGTATGTAAGAGGGATGCTTGTGCATGTGTGCATATCTGTGTTACTTATCGTTAGATAACATGAAGGAGACGTTTCGCTGTCCCGTGATAAATGTACAGCTTGAAGTGAATCCATCTACTTACATGACGATTTCATTAATTGTAATTATTCCTGTAACTATGTGTGCTGATATCTTTTCTTTGTTATTCTCTGCAAAACGTCATGTGCCACATTACTATTTTGGACACGGCGACACATCAGCTTCTTCTTTACAATCATCATCCATACCCGGTAAAAAAAAATTATTCAACAATAAGCATACAACACACACAAAACAAACAACTTCACGCCTCCTGAGCACTAAAATATATAACTGAATACAAGCACCAGGTCACCAAGACCTGAAGGACCAGCATCACAGAGCGTCAGAGAGTTTGCGGACGGACTGGTAAAGTCAGAAACAGGAAACGAACCGTCGACAAACACGACAGAATACAAGACCCATAGATGTGGTAGAAAGAAAAGGAATAAATGTCCAGCACAGAAGGTGAAGCAGGCTCGTGGACAAATCTGCAAACATGACAGAACACTCACTACCAACACTAAACAGTTGACAAAAGAGATGTAAGAGCCACAGAGTGACCTACACGGAGATGAGGGGGGCGTCATTCTAGCTCTAGTATCACCGCATGGAGAGAGAGAGAGAGAGAGAGAGAGAGAGAGAGAGAGAGAGAGAGAGAGAGAGAGGGAGAGAGAGGGGGAGAGAGAGGGGGAGAGGGGGAGAGAGAGAGGGAAGCTAGCGAGGGAGGAAGCGAGGGAGGGAGAGAGAAGGAGAGAGAGAAAAGGGAAAGAGAAAGGGAGAGGGAGGGAGGGGAGAGTGAGACAGAGAAGAAGAAGAAAAAGAAGAGGAACAAGAGAACAAGAAGAACAAGAACAAGAACAAAAAGAAGAAGAAGAAGAAGAAGCTGAAAAAGAAGAAGAAGGAGAAGAGAAGAAGGAGAAGAAGAAACAAAGAAAAAAAAAAAAAAAAGAAAAAAATAAAGAAAGAAAGAAAAAGAAGAAGACGAATAACAACAACAAAAACATGACCAAGAAGAAACTGAAAGAAAGAACGTCACCAAGGTTTGACCGTCTGCTTTCCTTAAGAAGAAGAACGAACAACAACAACAACAACAACAACAACACAAAAACAAGACCAAGAAGAAAGTGAAAGAAAGAACGTCACCAAGGTTTGACCGTCTGCTTTCCTTTTCCAGTAAAGTAGACAGTTAAAGAGTGAGGAGGAAATCAACGACGTGATGAAGCGCCGCTCTGTAGCTGCCAGTTGCTGCCACAAAGGAGGAGGAGGAGAGGAAAAAAAAAAAGAAAAAAAAAACACCACCCCACCAGACGGCAGTTTAACCCTATTGATTTCAGTTGTGAGCGTAATTGACTCACGTCGTGCCACAAAATGAGGGCTTTTTTTATGTCCACTGTTTTGGTCATAATGTGTGTGTGGGCATGTGTAAGTGTGAGTGTGAGTGAGTGAGTGAGTGAGTGAGTGTGTGTGTGTGTGTGTGTGTGTGTGTGTGTGTGTGTGTGTGTGTGTGTGTGTGTGTGTGTGTGCGTGCGTGCGTGTGTTTGTGTGTGTGAGTGTGTGTGTGTTTGTGTGTGCGTGTGCGTGTACGTGTTTGTGTGTGTGTGTGTGTGTGTGTGTGTGTGTGTGTGTGTGTGTGTGCGTGCGTGCGTGCGCGCGCGCGCGCGCGCGAGCGCGCGTCCATGCATGCATGCATATGGTCCGATCTTTCAGAATATCTTAAATGGAGAATCAGATAGCAGCAAATTAAATAGGATTTCTTGCTTCAAGTGACAGTGACAACATACGACGACGACAACATCATTTTTTGGTGGTGGCCATAAAAAAACCCCAACTATAACTAGTATAAGTGTTGCAAAAAAAAAAAAAAAAAAAAAAAAAAAAAAATCAGGTAGACACAGGGTGGATTTAAGATAAAGTAAAAAACCATGTCACCACTAAAGTCATACCATGATTTCTGACCAAATTTAGGATTTATGAGTAAAAGATCAACTTGTGCAAGCGAAAAGCTAAATTTACATCCAGATCCGGTTTTTTTTTTTCTCAGACTATTAATCTTTTACATGTTTTGCTTTGTGTCATGGTGTAGACGAACTCCGAGGAACGTAGCGTAGAAGAGAGTTTTCACGTCCTATCTGCCTATCTCAAAGATTCGTTGTTTACCATTCAGCCACCCCAATCTCATTTTGCAGTATTTTTTTACATTCTCACCGCAGTAACACCACCCGATCAACATTCTGCACAAACTTTTTAAGCCTGCAACAGACAGATTTAACAAACATCATCTAAGTTCCATTTTCACAAAAGCATTGCCGAAAAACTTGATTCCTGTCCATGCATGCAGATTAGGCACAAACCTCTATCGTTCCCAAATACAGATAGACATATAGGTGCGGAACGTTCCCTTTCACACTCAAACTTTGAACCAACTCTGCATGCAGCAAACATGTGAGAACGAGGCCATTTTGTCCTTCCTGTTTTATATAAAACTTCGTGCAAAGAAAAAATATGACCCGAGGACAAGAAACATTACATTTTGATGCCAAAACGAACTGATGCGGATCAAGAGGATCCGTCAGTAAGATTACGACTACATAAAAAACACACAATTTTGGGAAAACTTTATCGAAAGATGGGATGCGGTCCAATCGAAAATTCGTTACCTTTTGGCGTGTTATTTGGGCGGATCCGGATGATATAGGATAGATCCAAGATCTGTTCAACTGTGACAGAGGTCTGCGCTCTCCTGACAGCACTTCCAGTTTCCTGTGTACGTACTTTGTGATTCGCCGATGTCCGCAAGGTACACAACAGTTAGCTAATTTTCCGTTTACGGCAAGCTGAGAGGTGAAGGTATCTCACCGTCGTTAGAGCAATGTATGCATTTGGGAAAGAAAGGAAAATTGAAAGAAAAAAAAAAGGAATCGACGAAAAAAAGGAAGGGGGGGGAGAGAGAGAGAGAGAGAGAGAGAGAGAGAGAGAGAGAGAGAGAGAGAGAGAGAGCCAGAGAGAGAGAGAGAGAGAGAGAGAGAGAGAGAGAGAGAGAGAGAGAGAATAAAGCCCAAAAGCAAACAACAACAACAACCAAAAAGTGGGTCAGACGGAAATCAGACAGAACCAAACGGCCTCTACTGTGAATGAAAGAAAAATGACGAAGACTTCAGCAGGTGCACGCCTCGACCCACGAAGTGTTGCCACTGCTTTAATGAACAACTCCTGCCTGTCATCCCACACGTGTGTTTCAGCTGTTGGCCGATCCTGTGCTGCAGCACACACACACACACACACACACACACAGATGGCCGGGGCCGGGAATCATGCTGAACGAACAGACAGACGGGATTAAGACCCTGGACATTTCACGTGAGCAGGTAAGAGTGAATACGCCCCACAGTGTAAACCTGCTTGTGAGAACTAGTCGGGTTAGAAGTGGAATCCCGCTAACAGTGGAGAGGGTAAGGTCACTCTTTAGCTCTTATTGCGTTGTAGATGTTGGTCGTATTAGTATGCAAATAGTTTACATTACTGTCATCCTTATTACCATTTATTATTATTATTGTTATTATTGATACCTTCTTCATAATTACTATTAGTAGTAGTATATTACTATCATTATCATTATTATTGTTGTTGTTGCTGTTCTTGTATTGTTACATCATCTTCAACAACATCAATATAACATTATTGTTACATTATCTTCAACAACATAATATAACAACATCAATGATGATGATGATAATAACAATAACAACAATACTTACCAACAACAACAACAACAATAATAACAATAATAATAATGATAATAATGATGATGATGATGATGATAACAATAATAATGACGATAATAAGGATAATGATACTGACGATGATAGAAGATGCATCAACGCAATCAGAAGGCAATGCATTCACATGGACAACGATGCTAGTTTTCACGGATGAACTCTCATCGTCTTGCCCCCCTTTTCTTGCTCTGCCGCAGATGGGAGCGGAAGGGGCAGGATGCGGGGTTGGGTGGGGGGGGGGGGGGGGGGGGGGGGGGGGGGGGGGGGGAGGGGGGGGGGGGGGGGGGGGGGGGGGGGGGGGGGGGGGGGGGGGGGGGGATGGGGGGGGGGGGGGGGGGGGGGGGGGGAGGGGGGGGGGGGGGGGCGTAAAACCACCTTTAACATCAATCATGGGAAAATAATCAGTGTTAATGGGAATTATGGGTTCAGCATAAGATCAAAGAAGAGGTAATCGAGAGAAAGTCGACGCAAAAATGGCTTACTAGGTTGAAAAATCAAAATACGACAACAATTCAGAACACTGGGAAAATTCTGAAAACACGCAAACCTGTGGTTGATGTGTCTTTCTGATTATTACCCGCACGTTACAAACAGGCTACCAGAGACACCGAGGTGACAGCGTTCTACCATTTAATTGTTAGCGCTGATATTTAAACAGCAACAACAACAAACGACGACGATGACGATGACGACGACCACCAGCACAACAAAAAAACGCAGAATGCTCTACAACACTTTCCGTAGAAAATCCGAACATTTAGGATGGAAATATGGACAGCAAAGAATGAACATGTGGGGTTGTAAAACTTTCAGCTGCACCCACAGACTCGCTGTGTATCCTAGTAGAAGTGTGTCTGAAAAGCATCGAGTTTCCAATGAAGAGGACATTAGGTTTTCGGACATGCTGTATCGTGCTGATGAGTCACTCACCAAGCATTCTTAACAGACGTGCCCAAAAGACAACTGACGCACTGAAATTTTACACACAACACTGCTACGGAAAAAAAAAGATCAGGTGCACGCGTTAATTTGAAAAAAAAAAAAAAAAAAAAAATCAAAATTTCTTAGATATCTTATTTTTTTTTTTTACTGGAAGTTAAAGTCCATAAACCTCATACAGACGGATCTGAGTTTTCATTGAATCCAATTAATCGAATCGGATTGAATAAATCGATTTTTTTAAAACTCATTATGGGGTTGCCCGATCACGCGCAAAAAAAAAAAAAAAAAAAAAAAAAAAAAAAAATCGCTGTACCTCTTGTTACAGAAAAATGATAGGAGCGTTTTATTTCATGATAATCTCAGCCCAGTCACTGACAGAAGTTGATCTCATTCCCTGAGACAGATTTAATACCAACATTGAACAGAACAATCATCAAACGGATTGCTGTCAGAACATTCGGCGCCATCAGTTGAGCTCAGCTGTTAACATAGAAACGCTCTTGTAAGTCAACTTAAAGGCGAGGGATGACCGAAACCACAGCCATCACGGTTCAAAAGCGAAAAGTTCCTCTTTTTTCAGACCTAAAAGAAGAGTTACTGTTTCCGCCGAACGAAAGAGGCAAGGCAACACTCGACGCGTTTCGACTTCTTTGGTCTTCTTCAGGAAGACAATCAACATTCAAGCCAATGAAAACAAAGAACGAACATTCACTTGTCTTGAATGTTTTGTCTTGCCTGAAGAAGACCACAGAGGTCGAAACGCGTCGTGTTTTGTCATGGAATTTGTTTGTCTCTTTTGTTCGACGGAAGTTTTGTAGCTTTTTTTTTTTTTTTTTTTTTTTTCAAATTCCGCCTGCAGTGACCTCCCTTTGAAACTCCTCTTTGTTGCTGAAAGAATAAGATGACAATTACAGTTCATTTCAAGCAAGTCCATTGGTCTGGTTTCTAACACACATGAAAGTGTCAGATAGAAGGAGTGTAACAAAGAATCTAAATGAAAAAAAAAAAAAAACATAAATAGAAACGTAGTTCACTCCGCAAAGACACGGCAGAGAGAAAGTGAACACAGCGATAACAACAGAACCTGTATCAAAAAAAAAAAAAAAAAAAAAAAAGCGACACATTTCCATTTAAATGGGACCATGGTGGGTTGGCAAAATCAAAATCTAATCTGCTTCAAGTTAAATAAACAAATATTCCTCGTTAAAAAAAAAAAAAAAAAAAAAAAAAAAAAAACAGGAAAAATGAAGAGGATCTTTGAAAACTTGACATAATCACCAGCCAAAAGGCGCTCGCATGAGAGAATGAAATGTATTGTTCACATTCTTTTGTGAACCAGTTTTTTTTTTCCTATGTTTCAAAAAGCTGGTAACCGCAGTCTCCAGTTTGGTGCAAGAGATAAAGAAAACCGATCATCAGTTTGCTTGGGTTGATGTCTGTGCATTTCAATGAATTTGAGGAATGCGTCTTAATAGGCGTGTTTGATTCAACGGCTTGCACGTGTCACAGGAAACGTGCAAGTGGGTGTATGTGTTTTCACTGTCTGTCTTCCTCTTTTCGTTCACCTCATTCTCACAACTCACCGTCTGTGATTACTTACTTTCGCTCCTCTCTTTCTCTCTTTCTCCCTCCCTCCCTCTACAACCACCCCACCCCCTCTTCTTCCTTCCCGACCATTTTCCTCTCCTCCCAGCTGCAATCCTTCCCTCCCCTACCTTTTGATTCTCTCTCTCTCTCTCTCTCTCTCTCTCTCTCTCTCTCTCTCTCTCTCTCCCTCCATCTCTCTCTCTCCTCAGTATGCACGTACACAACATCCCGCATCCTGCCCCACATTTCTACACACACACACACACACACACGAACACACACACACACACACACACACACGCGCGCGCGCGCGACGACACACACACACCACACACACACACACACACACACACACACACACACACACACACACACTCATATGCGCACGCACACACACACACACACACACACACACACACACACACACACACACACACACACTCATATGCGCACGCACACACACACACACACACACACACACACACACACACACACACACCACAAGACACACACCCCCCGTCCCTCCTTATCACCCTACCCCCTCCCTCTTCTCCCCAACCCCTCTCTACCCCCCCCCCCCACCCCACCCCCACCCCCCACCCCCACACCTTGATTCCCACCCCTTCCCCCGTGGCCCGCTTTCTGCCCGCGCGCGTGGACTGCCACATCATCTCGTTAGTAGCGGGAGCCAAGTGGGCCGTCACGCGGGGAGCAAGTTGTTGCACGTGCCGCCAAAGCTTCCAGACCCATGACTCTTGGCGGCTATCCTGCCGTTCCTCGCATCCCTTCCCTGACACCCGCCAATGTCGCCCCGCACACAGGAGAAGGGGGAGGGGGAGGGGGGAGAGAAGGTGGAACCACCCAGACAGATGCTGTGCGCCTCGTGGCGCTGCAGTCTCCCGGTACGCAGGATCATGTCCACGACGACAGGAATGCTCCGTCAGTGTAATAATGTAGGGCCCCTGGGTAAGGGGAGACGGGTTTGCGGGGAGGAGAAATAGGATTGGGGTGGGCGGGAGGGGAGGGAGGTGGGGGTGGGTGCGTGCGTGGGTGGGGTGATGGATTGGCAGGGTGGGGTGGGGTGGATGGGGGGGGGGGGGGGGGGGGGTAGGGAAGGATTTGTGGTCGGGATGAAGAATTGGGATAGAAATTGCGTTTTAAAAAAATAATGCTGTCTGTCTGTCTGTCTGTCTGACTGTCTCTCCTTCTCTCTCCCTCCCTCCGCCTTCTCTCTCTCTCCCCCCCCCCCCCCCGTGTGGCGTGTGTGTGTGTGGTGTGTGTGTTGTGTGTGTGTGTGGTGTGTGTGTGTGTGTGTGTGTGTGGTGTGTCTGTGTCTGTGTCTGTGTGTGAGTGAACACATCATGATTCTGTGCTGAAAAGGATTCTCAGCCAGTTTTTCGAATTTTATATTTAATAAAACCTTACATTACTGAGAGAGAGAGAGAGAGAGGAGAGAGAGAGAGAGAGAGAGAGAGTTGTTGCAATGTCAAGTATTGCTAGACGAAGACGACCCGTCTCTTAATGACCAGTTGATCTACAGTGTTTGTTGGGCTACAACTTCGGGTTATGCACAAGCTTGGAATGGTTAAACACAAACGCGCAAAGGAACTCTCGAGCTTGCAACGTGGGTTGTTGATGAGCATCACCTTCAGCTGGCTAGACTGGAATTAGGTATTGTACAGTTAGTTATTCAATGTTCTTCTCTTGTGTCTGGCACCAATTCAGGCCACACTAATCGAGACTAATCCTAAGATCTTGGACGATACTGGAGAGAAGAAAGAAAAAGTCCCGTTAAAGATACGACAACCGTTTCCATTCAATTCACTTTGATGTAGCGAGAAAATTGGTTCAAAAGGGATGAAGTTACAAAGAGTTTTTCCTCTTACGAAGGGACATTGCAGGTCTTTGCAAGAGAGAGATTGGGAAAACTGCTAGCATTGTGAATCCCAGACGGTTTCGAAACCGGCTTTGAAAGGGTTAAGAGTAGCAAGAGGTCAGCCACTATGTTTTGAGTTGTTTTATAAATACGCACATGTATGCGTGTGTGGGCCTCTGTTGACCGTTATTGTTATTGTTGCTGTTATTGTTGTTGCTGTTGTTGTTCATGATAGGCCTATGGTGACTTTTTTCTACATGGTAGCATCCCAAACATGTCGCTGTGCTGTTGACTCGGTATGCAGATCAGACACATCGAAAATTCTGTACAATATGTGCGTCAAACTAACTGTTGAACGGCTGTGTATAGGGTGCGGTGGGGGTGGGGGTGGGGGGTGGGGGCAGGCTTGGAACAGGTTTGAGAAGTGGGGTGGGAAAGAATGGCGAAGGTGAAGAGTGATTTGAAGAGCAAATGTACATTTCCTACTATCCTGTTTCCTTCCACTGGTGGGTGGAGAGAGAGAGAGAGAGAGAGAGAGAGAGAGAGAGAGAGAGAGAGAGAGAGGAGAGAGAGAGAGAGACAGAGAGAGAGAGAGAGAGAGAGAGAGAGGAGGAGTTAGTGCCACTGGTAAGTCATTCGGTTTAGCTCCAGCATGAAATATTACACAACACACATTCTGTGGATGCTGAATTAAGTATTCCCCACTAAAGGCTGCGTCCAACAAACCGGTTTCTTTTTTTTTTTTTTTTTTTCTTTTTCCTATTTTCTTTTTGTTCCTTTTTATTATTTCTTTATTATATTGGGATCGCATATACTTTCATAGCCACGACAGATTTCTCCTTGAAGTTCGTCCTACGTTCTCCAGGGAGAGAGCATCATCACAGTACAATGTCACTCGTCATTTGACTCCCCCCCCCTCTCTGTGGTGCTACCGGCGTCTGTTGGTTCGTTTCCTACTCTTTTTTTCGTCGAAAGGATTCCACAACTACAGAACCTATTTAAATCAGGCAGCAGGATTACGAGAAAAACAACAACTATTTTACCTTGTCAGTAGAATACGCAACAAAAAATAAACAACAACCAACACATCTTACTTTAACTAGTCAGCAGGATTCGGCCAAAACTGCACAACCTATTTGAACTGCGCAACATGCTTTAACCAGTCAACGGGATTACGTAAAAATTGCGCAACATGCTTAAAGCAGTCAGTGTGATTATGTAAAAACTACGCAAACTCTTTTAAAAAACCAATCAGCGGGATTACGCAAAAACTGCGCAACCTCTTTTAAACCAATCAGCGGTATTACGCAAAAACTGCGCAACCTGTTTTAACCAGTCAGCGGGATTACGTAAAAACTGTACACCCTGTTTGAACCTAACTTCCACATTGAAGCATTCGATGTAGCCCACGGAAGAAAGAATTCTGAAGCGGATCCGTGGCTGGTTATAGCTACGTTCACATCAACGCGAACGGACACGAACACGGACGTTTTCCCCGTCTGTCCATGGCCATGATTGCGTTCAATCTAACATGGACTACGCCGGGCGTAATAGTCCCGTTCCGGACAAAAAAAAAAGTCGGGGACGATAAACGCCTGTCTTTCCATCGCAAGCAGAGTTATCTTTTCTCAGTGTGTGGGTCAAGCAAGTGGATATACGCAGTCTCTTATCTGATTTGAAGCGCGCGCCAGGCCCCGCGATTGGAATATCGACTGTATTACAAAGCAGACCGCTTCATACGTATGTTTTGGCATTCTCTCTCTCTCTCTCTCTCTCTCTCTCTCTCTCTCTCTCCATACCTATGTTTTGGCATCTCTCTCTCTCTCTCTCTCTCTCTCTCTCTCTCTCTCTCTCTCGTCTCTCTCTCTCATTGAATTGTTAAACCGACTGATCGGGCAAAAAATCGCTTTGGGCGTGCTCACCTGCGGCATCTGTCCCATGAAAACGGCGGGGTCACTCTTGCTGAACAGGAGCTTTAACACAGATTACCTCCCTAGCAGATTTCCGTATATCGTCCGTTATGATAATGGAGCGTTTTTTCTCAGTTTTTTAGCTCAAAGCATTTCACATCTTCTACACCTGTAACTACAAAAACGTAATGAGTCACCCCCAAACAATCGCGACTATCATCAAAATGAACGTCAGAAAGTCATCAAACATTCTAAAAAGAAATAATAAAAACGATGATAAAAACAACGATAGCAATAATGATGATGATAATAACAATCATAATAATAATGTTGATGATGATGACAATGATGATTAAAATAATAATGATAATAATAAAACAATTATAATAATAGTATAATAATGATGTAAAATAATAACAATAGAATGAGTGACAAAATATGTTGGATAGGGGATAATAATCAACTGTCAACTCCGTTGCAGATCTAGGAATCGGCAGATCATCGTGTCAGCGAACAAACTTGGCAAACCATCTTCATCCTCCAGCTCCCTTGGCGACGTTTTCAACGTCTTGCAGCAGCCGGTTCACCACGGCGATTTTGCCAAAGCGGCGATATCCATTGGGTTCGCGCTTATCAAGGGAAAAAACAATGCACTTACAAACAGGATCGCCCGAAAAGTTCAGTCCAATTAGCGGACACGGCCTAAACTGACGTGCACGCACGATCGTTTATTAAAGAAGAAGAAGAAGAAGAGAGAAGAAAAGAAAGAAAGTGTGAGAAAGAAAAAAGAAAAGGGTGAAAAATAAAGAAAGAAAGTCTGTCCCGAGTCCGTGCAAGTCCGCTCTCGTCGGTATGAACGCGTTTCACGTCACCAGTAAAAATAAAGAACGACTAACGCTGTGCGCGGAGTTCTCTCACGTGTTGGACTAAAAAAAAACAAAACAAACAAACAAACAAACAAAAACCAGTGTGTGTTCTGTTCACAGTTTCTCACTTTTCGTATGAACAATTTCGATATGAGCGGCTTCTACTATGGGTTGATTTATTTTTTCTTTTAACTGGACTGAATTGTTTTTTTTTTTGTTTTTGTTTTTACAAGGGTATTCAAAATCTCGTGTTTGTCTGATATTAAATGAAAATCAAAGGTGTCGGGGAAAAAAAAAGATGCTGCGGCAGTTTTGATGTAAAGATAGAGAGCGCTGTTTTTTCTTAAATCAAACTTTCCAAAATTCGCAGGCAGTTCGTGTAATTCCTTTGCAGAACAAGGAGAAAAACAATCGTTTTGGGACGATTTCGCTGAAATCTCCTTTCTGTCATGTACTTATTATCCTGTGCTTATTCTCCACTCACGGAAGAAGACATACAGCAGGGAATTAAAAAAAAAAAAAAAAAAAAAAAAGAAAAAAAAAAAAGAAGCAAATCGGAAAGAGAATGGTCCTATTGAAATGATTTATCAATGATAAAAGCAACAACAATAATGATAACAACAACAATGATAATAATAATAATAAGAAGAAAGAAGAAGAAGAAGAATTTACAGACAAATAAAGAAATAAATAACTGTCAAAATAACCCTTTTCCTTGCTGACGTAATTATGCCCTTTGGCGGCCCTTTGCAATGAACGGGCTATAAAATGGGGGGGGGGGGGGCGGAGGCAGAAAGGGGGCGGAGGCGCCAAACTATTCCAGTCCATTCCGTCCACCACTGTATCTGGGTTGTTTCCCACATGACACGTCACTCAAGTGACCGAATTCTACTTTCGACGCTGGCACCTTCGCCTCCTGTCTCTCTCCCCCCCCCTCCCCCCCCCCCCCCCCCCCCCCCCACACACACCACACACCTCACCTATTTCCCCCCATCCCACAACCCTTCCCGTCATATGGTGCCGGAGATCAACAGGACTGGATGATACACAAGCCGCCAGTGGCAGAGACTGTGCGCAATAATTGTGCATTCCTTGGTGTATCTTCCACATCTGAGAGCCATCTGCCGTTTGCTGGCCCGAGAGGTGAAGATAAAAATCTTAAGTAAGCGCGCGCGCAAGCACACACACACACACACACACACACACACACACACACACACACACACACACACACTTGCTTAATCGTTTTAGAACCAAAGAAGCAGACACACACGCACACACTTACGCACGCACGTACGCACGCACACACACACACACACACACACACACACACACACACATACACACACACACAAACACACATGCGCGCGCGCGCGCTCGCTCACTTATCCACTGAGAGAGGGAGGGGGAGAGAGAGAGAGAGAGAGAGAGAGAGAGGGAGACAGACAGACAGATAGACAGACAGACAGACAGTCAGAGACAGAGACACAGATAGAGAGATGAAAGTCTCGTCAGTACGGATGTTCGATTTCTGCACCAATTCACACTCCACCACTCTACGACAAATCCATCTTAGATTAAAAATAAAGAAATTGTCTTCCGAAACTACGACCCTCTTCCTTTTTATTCATGAGAGAGAAGCGTAAAGAACAGTCCGAAAGTGGCGGATGATAATTACGGGCCTTTGAAAAAAGTGTGAGCGTGAACATGGCCGACGCTGGGATGTATACAATGAATCCAAGAGTATGCCTATGCTTGGGGATGAATGGGTTAGGGCTAAGATTGTGCCTGCTGGGCATGCGACGTTGAACGTTTCCATCGGCTGGTTCTCTGACTGCTGTTCCCATCATCAACTAAGTCTCTGTCCAGGTGGCCACTGTTATCATCAGCTATGTGTTCGTCTTTCCACGTCGCCACTGTTTACACAAAAGATGTTTCCGTTCATATACGTCGCCCTAGTTATGATATTATCAACTATGTCTCAGCCTATATATTATTTGCCATACTTACCATCAACTATGTATCCGTCTCTCCACATCGCCATCCATTGTTATCATGAAATATGTTTCCGTTCATATTCGTCGCCATGATTACCATTAACTACGTCTCAGCCTATACAGGTCGCCATAGTTACCATCAGCTGATTATCTCTCTATCCAGGTTGCCATGGTTTCCTTAAGTATGTATCTGTCTATCCATGTCCCCGTTGTCATCATCAGAATGCATCTGTCTATCCAGGTCGCCTTAGTTATCACTAAATATGTATCCGTCTGTTCAGATCGTCATAGTTATCACTAAATATGTATCCGTCTGTTCAGATCGTCATAGTTATCACTAAATATGTATCCGTCTGTTCAGATCGTCATAGTTATCACTAAATATGCATCCGTCTATTCAGATCGTCATAGTTATCACTAAATATGCATCCGTCTATTCAGATCGCTATAGCTTTCATTGAACATGTATCCGTCAATTCAGATCGCCATAACTATCACTGAACATGTATCCGTCTTTTCAAACCGCTATAGTTATCACCGTATATGTATCCATCTATCCAGGTCGCTATGGTTATCATTAAATATATGTCCGTTGCGCCATAGTTACTAAAAATGTATCCGTCCTCCTAAGTCGCCAATGCTATCACTATGCATGTATCCGTATGTCTAGGTCGCCAAAGTTTTCATCAGCTATGTGAATGTCAAGGTCGATATAGTTATCATCATCTGTGTGTCCGTCTATCATGATCGTCATTGTTATCATCGGCTATGTATCCATCTATCAAGATCGCCATCGTTATCATCAACTCTGTATCCGTCTATCAAGATCGCCATTGTTATCATCAACTATGTATCCGTCTATCAAGATCGCCATTGTTACCATCAACTATGTATCCGTCTACAAAGATCGCCATTGGTATCATCAACTATGTATCCGTCTACAAAGATCGCCATCGGGACAAAGAGAGAAACTGATCGTGGGAATAGACAGAGAGGGAGAAAAAATGGGTAGACGGACTGGGAGACACAGGGAATTTCCTTTGTGTTCGTTTACTTTGTGAAAAGCAAAAAGAAAAAGGTAAATTAGTGTCCTCTGACCGATATTACATGAAACAATAGTTGTAATGGTCTCCTTGTGTCTGGAAAGCAAGATTTACAACCCACACAGAATGTCACAGATACAAAGTGTTCAGGCTTTTAAAGAATAACGAGAGCTATAGCAAACCGACATAAGAGAGGAAAGAGCCGATATCTATCTGATTTCAATTACCTCCAGCAAAGGGCAAAATTCAACTGGCCACCTTTGCTGCTGGAACGACAAAAGTAACGATATGAAAACTGGCGTTCACAGTTGACAACGAACATTCTTGTGGGGAAACGCAGCAGGCTGACAGACAGGTGTGTGTGCGTGTGTGTGTGTGTGTGTGTGTGTGTGTGTGTGTGTGTGTGTGTGTGTGCGTGCGTGCGTGCGTGCGTGCGTGTGTGTGTGTGTGTGTGTGTGTGTGTGTGTGTTGTGTGTGTGTGTGCGCGCGCGCGTGGGGTTGCGTGCGCGCGCGTGTGTGTGTGTGCGGGGGGGGGGGTGAGGGGGTGGGGGGGGGGGGGGGGGGGGGGGGGGGAGGGTGCGGGAGGTGGGAGATCCGGGAAGGGATAGGTAACATTTAGAACGTGGATATACCAAAATAGGTGAACTTTTCTCTCATACTGCAGCGCGATTTAAACACATACACAATCATAGGGACGCACACACACACACACACACACACACACGCGCGCGCGCGCGCGCACGCACGCACGCATGTACACACGCACGTACACACACAAACACGCACTCATGCAGAAAGAGAGACAGTCTCTATGACCAACAGAGAAATTTGTGAAGCCGTAGGCCTGCTAAGAAGCGAACAAAATTGAAGGAGAAAACAACAAACAAACAAACAAACAATTGAAGGAGAAAACAAACAAACAAACAAAGAAGAACTGTTGTGTGGAAGGTGTTTGCTGTAACTTCCCGTAGTCTGCTCTGCCAGAAAAGACCACCGCTGGCATTGTGAACGATATCTAATCTCTCGTTCCACAATGCAAAAAATGAAGTCTTCTCTTTCCTTTCGGTCACACATGAGACAACACAGATCGTGTATGAAACATCGATTCTCTGTTCAATTCTATAAACACACAGCATGAAAAAAAACTCGGAAAACAAAGCCAAAACAAAAAGAATTATCACACACACACACACACACACACACACACACACACACACACACACACACACACACACACACACACACACACACACGCGCGCGCGCGCGCGCACGCACGCAACACACGCACGCACGCACACACACACACACACACACACACACACACACACACACACACACACACACACACGTTAATTTTCACAAGTGATATCCGAGTTTTAAAAAAAAATAAAAAAAAAAAAAAAGGGAAGAAAGAAAGAAACAAAGCAACCGAAAAGATCATTTTCCCAGCCGAAGAAACTGTGACACATGATTTGATCAAGCCGCTCCCCTACTGCTCCCCCCCCCCCCCCCACCTCCACCTTCCATCCGTGCGACACAGGCCTGATCCTTCCTCCCCATTCCCAGCCATGCACACACACACACACACACACACACACACACACACTCAACAAGAAAGGGTAACAAACAGTAACCTACTGCAAGGAAAAAAAGTGAGGCCGCCTACCCCAAGGAAACAAAACACAAAATAACAGACATTGAGATCAGCCTACCACTCTTCTGCCAGCGACAATTCTTTTTGCAGCGGTATTTTTTCTTCCGACTTGCAGGAGTCGCTGACATTTTATTTTTTTTTTACCCCCCCCCCCCCCCCCCCCCCCCCCTCTCTCTCTCTCTCTCTCTCTCTCTCTCTCTCTCTCTCTCTCTCTCTCTCTCAGAACGGGAAGGGTTTACACTAGCAGAGAGAGAGGAGAGTGTTGCCGACATAGGACAATGTACACCCCGGATGTTTCCTTCAGAACGACAGACTCTCTACTTTGTCAACAGATGAAGAAACCTTCGATCACGAGGTGGCAGGCCACGATACCACAG
>JADBJO010006510.1:0-5000 GCA_016801955.1 Conus betulinus
AAACATTTTTCTGTTCAGATCGGACAATTGGGTATTAAAACCTGTTTTTCTCTTCACATCGGACAGGTAGTTTAACCATTTTTCTGTCAAATCGACAAGTGTTTAAGCCTTTTCCTCATGCCTCATGTTTCCACGAGCCACACTCACCTCACTTGCCCAAATTTATAAGATTTCCGTCATCTTCATCTTCCACGCACGGAAACACCGGCGTATGCCTACTCTCCCTCCCACTCCCCGCCCTCCCCCCCCCCCTCCCAACCCCATCCACCTCACCAAGGCATCAACCTGCTCACCACACCCTCACTTTCTCTCTCCCCATATATCCAACAAACATACTCATGTACACTTTGTAACAAATGTGCACACCAGCATCTTCTCCCTCCACTCTCGTAACACCACCAAGCAACCTCCAATGTCCTCAGAAGCACAGCGCAACAGAATCCCCCCCCCCCCCCTCCCCCCCCCCCCCCCCCCCCCCCCCCCCCCCTTCAGTACGGGTCATGGCCTGAAACTGAATAAATATCGTATCATTCTATACTCTCTCTCTTCCTCGCTCTCGTCCATCTCGCTCTCTCTCTCTCTCTCTCTCGTTCTCTCTTGCTCTCGTTCTCACCTCGCCCCCCTCTCTCCCCAGTTAACCAAACCAAGCACATATTTCCCCCTAAGTCTCTCTACTCTCTCCTCTCTTCTTTCTCTCTTTCCTGTCCTCTCTCTCTCATCGGGCTCTCTCTCTCCGTCACCTCTCTTTTTCCTTTCTGCCACTCCTCTCTCTCCTCTCTCTCTCTCCTCTCCCTCTAGTTCTCTCTCTAGCTCTTAACACACAAACTCACAACACGCGCACAACACACGCACACACACACCACACACACACAACACACACCACAACACCACACCACACACACACACACACACATTTGTAACCTCAGGGCTAAACTACTGAAAATCTTTACAAAACCTGCACAGCAATTCATAACTTACTGCTGAACATATCACGAGTTTGCGAAATATACACAGCACACTGCATAAACTGAAGGCTAAGTACTGCCCGTATTTACGAGTTGTGTACAGCTACTGCATAAACTTAAGGCTAAAGTATACTGCCGTATTTACGAATTCTGTATAGTAATGCATAAAACTTAAGACTAAAGTACTGCCGTATTTTACGAATTTTTGTAGAGTGATGCATAAACCTAAGGCTAAAGTACTGCCGTATTTACAAATTGTGTACGGTGATGCATAAACTTAAGGCTAAAGTCCAGCCATATTTACGAATTGTGTACAATAATGCATAAACTTAAGGCTAAAAGTACTGCCTTATTCACGAATTGTGTAGAGTGATGCAATACTTAAGGCTAAAGTTCTGCCGTATTTACGATGCATACAATTAAGGCTAAAGTACTGCCATATTTACCAATTGTGTACAGCGATGCATAAACTTAAGGCTAAAGTAATGTCGCATTTACGAATTGTGTTTAGTGATGCATAACTTAAGGCTAAAGTAATGTCGTATGTACGAATTGTGTACAGTGATGCTTGATAAACTTTATATCTGAACTTTTGACATATTTACAAACTATATACAACAATGTATGGCCTGATAGCTGAACAAATGATGTATTTACAAAGCATAGACAGCAATGCGTAACGTAATCGAGGAACTGGTGACATACTGACAAAGTACACACAGCGTACGAAAACTTAACAGCTGAATATCTGGGTTTCTGTGTGTTCCGTTGGTCGTTTGAGATCACTGTTTGATGGCTATTTAGTGACCATGGATTTGTTCGTGGTTGGTTTGGATTCACTTGCTCGGCTTGTGTGTCTACGGAAGAGTAGCTTCCACCGTGCACCGATCGTACAGTTAACCTGGACAGTGTGGGGGTCATCTTGATACCTGGTGGCCAGATAAACAACAGGAAGTCGTCTATGGAAAAAGCCCGTAAACAGACGAAGAGAAGTGTCAAGACTTTTCTACCAGACATCACAAACGTGTCCACTTGATATGGATGCTTTCCTCAAGACACAGGGTCTGGGTCTGCCGGGTGTGGCTGTGCGTGGACAGCAGAAAGAGCGGCATGGGACTGATGCAACTGTCAGGATAGAGATGACGGAACATGAAATGAAAGACAGGTAAACGGATCACCCATAGCTGAAATAAAGGTGGATGACAGTAAATAGAAGATATGATTAACAAGGTAGCCAGACTTCTTATTCCTTCTTCTTCTTCTTCTTCTTTTCTTCTTCTTCTTCTTCTTCTTCGTCTTCTTTCTTCTTTCTTTCTTTCTTTCTTCTTTCTTCTTCCTCTTCGTACACATCACTGAGGAACCCCAGAGGCTCTGACGAAGGCTGCTGTACGGCGGATGCCCTCCAGAGATCCATAGAGCTTTTCCCTCGTCGATGTGTCGGCGGGCCAGGTCTCTGCTCTTAGCTTTTGATGTGGAGTGGGGCAGTCCTGCGGGAAGTGTTCCACAGTCATTGGGGGCTGTTTCGCATGGGCAACCTGAAGACTCGCCGATGTGGAATTCGGTGAACATGTGGTGTTTGAGTCTAGAGTGCCCTGTCTTCAGTCTCACAATGCGCACTTGGTCTGGGATACAGCCTGGCAGGATCACAGAAAAGGGGGGAAGTTACTGACTGGCTCATAATTTCTAGAAGATTGAAACACGATTCATGCTAAAAGCGCTTCTCCGGCATCCTCACCCTCCCCCCCCCCCCCCGCACCCTCACCCCCCCCACCCCCCCCCCCCCCCCCCCCCCCCCCCCACCCCCACCCCGTCGGGACTAGGGCGTGGGAGAGGTATGCCGGTGAATTAAGAACGTGAATCTGCTTCTGCAGTGCTCACGCCCACAGGGCTACTACAACAGGAAAATCGCCTCTTTTCATTGCGTCTTTTTTTTTCACAGCGTCTTCACAACAAGAGACAACAAGATGCAAAGCATATAACCGTACTCCCAGTTCATCTTCCTAAAAAAAAAACGTCACAATCAAACATGCGTCATAATGTATTTGACCGTCACAATCAAAAACATGCGTCATAATGTATTTCGTCACTGAGATATTCCATAAAGAAAAAAACCACTTTGGGCCGTTATAGCCGTTAGTAACGGCTGTTTTGGTAAAAAAGAATAAGACATCAGGCATCATCCGTGACCCATAATAAGCATACCTACAAATTTCAGAAAGATCGGCCCAGAAGTTTTGCCTGGAGCGAGGTGGAAAACATTTTGACCACGGACAGACACACAGACAAACAGACACACAGACAGCTTTTCTGCATTCCCATTGTAAAGTCCTCCCTGTTCTATAAGAACTGGGGGTACAAAAAGCTTTACTCACCAGATCGTTAAAGAAATTGCACGAAAAACAGTAACCATGTAAGAGCCACGTGTTTAGACCGAAAAAGTCTTGTACAGGCAGCACGCTTCCAGGCATGACAACAGAAACCGTGGACAACAAAGAACAGTGACAAAGCAGTGGACAACAAAGGACAGTGACAAAGCAGTGGACAACAAAGAACAGTGACAAAGCGGTGATGGCTAGGCGTTCTTTGTTCAGCGGTGTTTTCCTGTGGAGAATCCTCACACCTGCACGGTGCTGACTGGACTGTGAACGTTGTCGCTGTCCATGACTTGTGTAAACGGGTGAACGTTGTCGCTGTCCATGACTTGTGTAAACGGGTGAACGTTGTCGCTGTCCATGATGTGTGTAAACGGGTGAACGTTGTCGCTGCTGTCCATGATGTGTGTAAACGGGTTGAACGTTGTCGCGGTCCATGATGTGTGTAAACGTAAGGTGAACGTTGTCGCTGTCCGTGATGAGCGTAAACGGGTGGATTCAGTCTCGCTCTCTCTCTCAATTACCTCAAGGATAAGAGGGACGAAGAAGAAAAAAACAAAACGACAAAAACAATGGCGTAGGCGAAACAGGAAAGGATGACCGTGTTACCCCGGGGTAAAAAGGGTAAGGAGGGTTTTTCTCTTTGAATTCTGTTACATGCAGGTCAAGGCACCTTTTTCTTTCTTTCTTTCCACTCTTAGAGTGCACATGCGTTTTTTGTGCTGTTTACCCGTACTCCCTATCACCACAAAAAAAATTTTTAAAAAACACATACTCTCTGTCTCTCTCTCTCTCTCTCTCTCTCTCTCTCTCTCTGTGTGGTCTTGCTTAATTTTCTCTGTTCCCAATCTGTTCCCGTTCGTCTACAATAATGACCACGCCACCAGTTCACATGATATGCTGGTTTTGTGTTATAAATGAACAAATATGGCACATGTCACCGACAAGGCCAGTGCCTGAACCTGTCTGGCTCGCTCGTTTACTTTTCGCTGGTACGTCTCTGGATTTATTGCAATCGATATGCTGACAGATGTCCCGCTGTGCGTGTGTACAAACACACAGAGAAAGGAATCTGGCGAACTGTTTTTTTTTTCACTGTGCGAACGGCGCCATCACAGTCACTCTCCCGTCAGTGATGTCTGTCAAGACAGTCTTCTGGGAGAACCAGAGCCCTGCTGTTGAGAAAGAGGTCTGAGGCAGATGGTTTACTGACCGAGGTATGTGAACGGACGGGCTGGTTGAATGCCAGATGGTTTACTGACCGAGGTATGTGAACGGACGGGCTGGTTGAATGCCAGATGGTTTACTGACCGAGGTATGTGAACGGACGGGCTGGTTGAATGCCAGGGTGCTCGGAATGAGTTGGGTTTATGGGTGCTGGGGAAACGGACGAGAAGATGTTTGGTGGAGAACGAAGATGACGGTTCAGAAGAAGAGGAGGACATAGAGGAAGAGAGGAAGAAGCTTAAAAGCGGATGATCCGACACTACTACACGGCACACACACGATGAGGTCTGGTGACACGAGGCCTTTGTAGTCGATTATGAACAAGCTTTTCTTTATTTCTATTTTATTTTTCTTTTTTTGAAGTAAGGTAAGGTAATGTTGCTTATAGCCCAGCCGACCGCAAAGGGCCATATCAGGGCTGTCACCACGTTAAAAT
>JADBJO010006510.1:12500-17500 GCA_016801955.1 Conus betulinus
CTCCTACCTCCTCTTCTCTCGTCCTTCTTCTCTTCTTCGTCGTTCCTCCTCTTCCTCTTCTTCCTCCTGCACCTCCTCTGATCTGTTAAAGCAGCCACAGGAGTTTTGACAGGGGGACAGGGGAGCTTAAGGATACATAATCTGAATTTCAGGAGTGGCTGGCAAAAAAGGAAAAAAAAAAAGAGTAAGGCGAAGATTTGAGATACTTTTACAAAACAGAACGCAGCGATACATAATCTGAATTTCAGGAGAGGCTGGCCAAAAAAAAAAAAAAAAAAAAAAAAAATAGCAAGGCGAAGATTTGAGATAGTTTTTCAAAACAGAACGCAGCAAAACAAAATATTATATTTCCTCGGCGAGACCTAGCCAAAAAACAGTCCCGGCACTGTTTTGTTTTGATCTTTTACAAGGTGCGTCAGTGTCATCGTCACCGCTTCAATAACATCCCATCGTCACCGCTTCAATAACATCCCCAGGTCAGATTGTTCCTGTTTTGTTTTTGTTTCTTCGTTCAGTTTTTTTGTAGGTCATCAGTTTATCAGACTACACATTTGTCAACGAATTCAAAGTGTGCGTGTTTGCGTGCGTGTGTGTATGATGTGGTGTGTGTGTGTGTGTTCGTGTGTGTGTGTGTGTGTGTGTGTGTGTGTGTGTGTGTGTGTGTGTGTGTTCTTTAATTCAACGTCTGTTCACTGTAGTGTGTATGTGTGTGTGTGTGTGTGTGTGGTGTGTGTGTGTGTGTGTGTTGTGTGTGCGTGTGTGTGTGTGTGTGTGTGAGTGTGTGCGTGTGTGTGTGTGTGTGTGTGTGGTGTGTCTGTGTGTTTGTTTGTCTCTGTGTGTTCTTTAATTCAATGTCTGTTTCACGTAAGTGTGTGTGTGTGTGTGTGTGTGTGTGTGTGTGTGTGTGTGTGTGTGTGTGTTTGGGGGCGGGGGGGGGGGGGGGTTGTGACGTCAGTAATCACTACCCTCTTTTTTTTTTTCTTCTTTCTCCTTGTATGTCCATTAGTGGGATTATTTTCCGTTAAATTATCGCTTAAATCATATCGTGTATTTTATAAGAGGGAGATGAAGGAGGAGGAAGAAATCCGGGTGGAGATGGGGTGTGGGGAAAGATGAATTTCCGACGTCACAGGCCAGACTGGTCCGCGGGGGAAGAAAATGACAGGGGATCTTTCTGAATTTCACGGAGGAGAGACTCGCAGACTTGCTAGCGATCGAGGGAGCAGACACGGTGTGATCTTTTTTGATAGACCGAGAGATTTCTGGAGATAGAGAGTGACGGGAGGGCTGAATTCCGGAGTAAGAGGGGGGGGGGGTGGGGGGGGGGGGTAGGGGTTGGGCGAGGGAGTCGTGGCGAGAGGGGGGTAACGGGGCAATTATCGACACCTTACTTTAGTTTCTTTGTTGCCGCTGGCAAGGGCGGTAATCGTTGTAACATCATCGAGAGTTATACCTTTTTTTTTTCCCCCCCTGACGGCAGGAAAAGAAAAAGGATTACTGATAAATGTGTTCAGGAGTGCAGTCGCCACAAATAGATGAATGGATAAATAAATAAATGAATGAACAAATAAATAAATCGGAGAAAGAGACTCCAGGCTTGGCAGCTGAAGCATCAGATTTTTTTTTCTGATCGTTGCTCGCTTTTCTGTTCGTTTTTCCTGTAGGTTTGTACTTTTCCTTCACTGTTCATTCTTCTTTGTTCTTTTCTATTAACCCTACCTTTCCAACTTTTCCTTACGTGTCTTTTACTTCCCCCCCCCCCCCCCCCCCCCCCCCCCCATTTCTCGTTCCTGTCTGTTCTACGAACACTTATTTCTTCCCTCCCTCTTCCTCTTTTTCTCTGACCTTTTTTTCCTTCTTTTTTTTTTTCCTACTGTTTCCATCATTTTCTTTCTATAATCTACTGTGCATATCTTTTTTTGTGTCTCCTAACTTTTCCTGCCTCTACTGTCCCTTTCTTCCATCCTTCTGCTATCTTTCCCATTTTTACAACTTTTCCTATCTTTCTTTTCTGTTCTGTTCCGTCATCAATGTTCAGTTCTCTTCACCAACTCTTCATTACTTTTTTTCTTCCCGTTCGTACTATTCACTGCCTGCCCAGCATTTTTCTACTTAGATTTTTCCACCTTCACCCAACTTCTTGCTTTTCCATCCATCCACCTCCTTCTTTCAGTTTTTTTTTTCTCTCTATTTTTTTCATACTTTTTTTTTTCACTTTCACCAACCATTTCTTAGCATGCTTTTATCCTACATTAACCCACCTTTTTCACTTTTTTCCTACCGTTTTTTTTTTTCTCTTGTTTTTGTAGCTTTTTTCCCCATAGCTTTCTCGGCATTCCATAACTTCCTCTAGATCACAAGGCATTTCCGACTTGCACCTACTGTTCCTACCCCCCCTCCCCCCCACCCCTCAAACCCCCGCCTTCCTAATTTCCATACGCTTTCTTGATTTCCTCCACCTTGTTCAGTTACTCTTTATCCATGCTTACTTCCCCCAGTCTTGGCTGGCCTCCCAAACATGTTTTTGCGGTCACCTCCTTTTTTCCAGTTTCTGTACTGTCTCTAAATGTTCCCAGTATCTCTACCACAACCCATTTTTCCCAGTGTCTCTACCACAACCCATTTTCCCAGTATCTCTATCTCACAACCCATTTTCCCAGTATCTCTGTCACAACCCATTTTCCCAGTATCTCTATCACAACCCATTTTTCCAGTATCTCTATCACAACCCATTTTCCCAGTATCTCTATCACAACCCATTTTCCCATTATCTCTATCACAACCCATTTTCCCAGTATCTCTGCCACAACCCATTTTTCCCAGTATCTCTGTCCCAAACCCATTTTCCAAGTATCTTTACCACAACCCATTTTCCCAGTATCGCTGTCACAACTCATTTTCCCAGTATCTCTGTCACAACCCATTTTCCCAGTATCTCTGTCACAACCCATTTTCCCAGTATCTCTGTCACAACCCATTTTCCCCCAGTATCTCTACCAAACCCATTTTCCCCAGTATCTCTGTCACAACTCATTTTCCCAGTATCTCTATCACAACCCATTTTCCCAGTATCTCTATCACAACCGATTTTCCCAGTATCTCTGTCAAACCCATTTTCCCATTATCTCTGTGTCACAACCCATTTTTCCCCAGTATCTCTATCACAACCCATTTTCCCAGTATCTCTATCACAACCGATTTTCCCAGTATCTCTATCACAACCGATTTTCCCATTATCTCTGTCACACCCATTTTCCCATTATCTCTGTCACAACCCATTTTCCCAGTATCTCTGTCACAACCCATTTTCCAAGTATCTTTACCACAACCCATTTTCCCAGTATCTCTGTCACAACCCATTTCCCAGTATCTCTGTCACAGCCCATTTTTCCCAGTATCTCTGTCACAACCCATTTTCCCAGTATCTCTGTCACAAACCCATTTTCCCAGTATCTCTACCACAACCCATTTTCCCAGTATCTCTACCACAACCCATTTTCCCAGTGTCTCTGTCACAACCCATTTTCCCAGTATCTCTGTCACAACCCATTTTCCCAGTATCTCTACCACAACCCATTTTCCCAGTGTCTCTGTCACAAACCCATTTTCCCAGTATCTCTGCCACAACCCATTTTCCCAGTATCTCTGCCACAACCCATTTTCCCAGTATCTCTGTCACAACCCATTTTCCCAGTATCTCTGTCACAACCCATTTTCCCAGTATCTCTGTCACAACCCATTTTCCCAGTATCTCTATCACAACCCATTTTTCCCGATCGTTCCCTACTTTCCCAGCATTCTTTGATTTTCTATGCTCTTTCCTGTTTTTCTCTCCTTTTTTTTTTCTCTCTCTCTCTCTTTTTCTTTTTTCTTTTTTTTCTATTTTTCACTCAGCTTATCTCCCCCCCCCCCCCCCCCTTTCTCCCCACGCACACCCACCACCTTTCCTTACCTTCTCTACCCTTTCTCTAGCTTTTGTCTATGAACGCAGGTGGTAAAAAGACCGGTTGTTTGACGGAGAAAGGTAGCAATGCATTTAGATGATGTACCACAAGGCATGTTGTTTGACGGAGAAAGGTAGCAATGTATTTAGATGATGTACGCACAATGCATGAGTCGATTCTTGGGACCCCAACTGATGCTGTTTTTGGCAAACGAGACGGGATTTCCGGCAGATTTATTTGCAGGCATTACAGGCAGACAACACAACATTACGGGGTGACGAGACAACATTCCTGGCAAAATTGCTTGCAGACATTATATATAAAACAACACAACATTCCGAGCTCGCGAGGCACCATTTCTGGCAAAAAAAAAAAATGATTGCAGATTTTACAAGTAGACAACACGATATCACTGGCTGGCGAGACGACACTTGTAGCAAATGATTTGCAGACCTGACAGACAGAAAAGACGATAGTATTCATAAATGAGACTACAATAATGGCAGACCAGACCACACTGTCGAAACAAACGATTTTACTTCGTCACGTGACTGTACTGCCCGGCGGACGAGATGAAACGACTTTGCTGACCACGTGACCGGCCTATGAAACTGTACCAATGGCCGACATTTTGCAGACGATCTTACTGGCGAATGAAAACGTAACTGGCAGACGACTTGCAGCAATGTGGCTGGCACACAAGACAGTGCCAGAGACAGACCGGACATCGCAGACAGAAGACAAGACTGGACAAGAACAGGTCTGTCAAACAACATGCCTGGCAGATGATGTTACTAACGGTCTTCAGCTACCATACTAACGCGAAGAACAAGTATTCTGCACATTAGAAAACATTGAGCAGCTTCAAATAATTCATGCGCAGTGCTCCGCCCCCCCCCCCCCCCCCCCCTCCCTCCTCTCAGCTTTATCCCCAGCTATACTTAAGAGAACCAAACGTATGAAACTAATTTTTGGAAAGAGAGGGGGTTAGTTACCGCCAAGGACACAGACAAACAGAGTACAGGACTAGAAACTATTGTATGTCATCAATCCTGT
>JADBJO010006510.1:25000-27500 GCA_016801955.1 Conus betulinus
GACAAGAATAGGAAGAAGAAGAGAGGTGATGAAGAAGATTGTTTTCCACTGTGAACTGGCCTACAACGAGGTTTACTGTTCGTGAATTTTTCTTTTCACTTCTACACTCATATCATTGGTGTATCTTCGGGAGTAATATCTGAGCACGTTATCAGAGTGCATAACTTTTTTTTTTTCTCATTGTGTGTGTGTGATTTGTTTTATTAAGAAGAAATAGTCTGCTCTTCTATGGAGGCTTGAAGTGGATTTCACGTGCATGCAAGGTTCTTTTTCAATGTCTCCAGGCACACATGCAGCATTAGTTTGATTCCGGAGAGTTTCTTTTAATTACCCTGACTCTCTCAAGCAGACGTTAGAACCCAGACCTGCAGATCCAGAGAATATATTATCTCCATCCACTTGTCCAACCAGACGCTTTAAGATATTTTGAATATTAAACCAGTTTTCAGCTGACGTATTACATACAGATACACACGTTCACACACACACACACACACACACACACACACACACACACACACACACACACACACACACACAGAGAGAGACAGACAGACAGACAGACAGACAGACAGAGAGAGGTATGCACCCATGCAAGCATTCATCTGGTAAAGACACACAGGCATGAATGCACATGCACACTTCCACACATACACGTACACACACTCTCTCTCTCTCTCTCTCTCTCTCTCTCTCTCTCTCTCTCTCTCTCTCTCTCTCTCTCTCTCTCTCTCTCTCTCTCACACACACACACACACACACACACACACACACACACACACACACACACACACACACACACACATACACACACACACACCCCGATCACATAGACAACATCAATAAAAACAAACAAAATTTCAACCATGCACTTGCCTAAATTTCAGAAAGTGAAACAGTCCGATCACACTCTGCCTTTTCCGGCAATCTTTTTCGTGACTGTAGTCGTGCCTTGAAAACAAAGCTGGACATAGAGGGGTTTCAAGCCATAAACATCGGACCTCTTGGGTAGTTTCGAAGTCACGACAGCCATCTCCACAGGCAAACACTCTGACCATCTGACCACGAACCCTTCTAAGTAGTACCTGTTGAAAATCTAATCATGAAGACGGGAAATAAACGTACATAGAGCAGTGAAATGTTATACTGGCCGAACAGAGCTCTCTTCACAATCCCCAAGTGCTTTAGCTTCTCTGACATTGGCAGAGTACATGGCTAGGCTTGATTGAAGTTTCACTCCAACAGAGGCCAATTTCCATTGATGACCGAATTTCGATATTCCACCAAAGGTTTCCTGATGTGACCGAGGCTTCACGTGGCACTGGTTTCCTGATGTGTGACCCAGGCTTCACGTGCACTGGTTTCCTGATGTGACCCAGGCTTCACGTGCACTGGTTTCCTGATGTGACCCAGGCTTCACGTGCACTGGTTTCCTGATGTGACCCAGGCTCAGTGCTGGTTTCCTGATGTGACCCAGGCTTCACATGCACTGGTTTCCTGATGTGACCCAGGCTTCACGTGCACGTGGATTCATGGCATCAAAGCAGCCCCCAGGAGAATCGCTGCACAATGTCTTTGGAAAAGGGAGGCCACCTATGGTGTGTTTTTCGTCTTCTGAAAGAGATGCAGTGACAGAGGATGGAGTCCTCTGTGTGTCTGTTTTTATGGTCATTTGTCACACTGCTAACTCCCCTTTCTGTCTGTCTGTCTGTGTCTGTCTGTCTGTCTCTCTGTCTCTCTCTCTGTCTCTCTCTCTCTCTTCTCTCTCTCTCTCTCTCCTCTCTCTCTCTCTCTCTCTTCTCTCTGTGCAGCTCTTTATTGGTGTAGGAAATGGAGTCAGTCAGCTTTGCAGCACATTTATTCTTCGCTGTTCATTGTTTTTTTAGGGTTTTTTTTCCCCATCTTATGCATTCTCAGAGTAAAAGGGCAAAAGTCGTGAGAACGAAACATGAATGTGCTCCAAAGTGCAATCCTACCTTATTTCCAAAGTAAACAATAAACAAACCGTCAAACAAAGAAAATACAGAGAAATGTTAAAAAAAAAAAAGGGAAGATAAAGAGAGAAGAAGCGAAGAGAGAGGAAGCACATATCTGGGAGTTGCAGATAGAGAGAGTGAAAGAGGGAGAGAGAGAGAGAGCATGCGCGCGCGCGCACGTGTTGTGTGTGTGTGTGTGTGTGTGTGTGTGTGTGTGTGTGTGTGTGTGTGTGTGTGTGTGTGTGTGTGTGTGTGCATACGCGCGCATGTGTGTGTGTGTGCGTGTGTGTGTGTGTGTGTGTGTGTGAGTGTGTGTGTGTGTGCGTGTGTGTGTGTGTGTCTACGCGTGCGTGTGTGCACGTGTGCACGTGTGTGATGTAAATTGACATCGTCATGTTCTTTTCCCATGATTTTTGCACACAAACATATATTGGGTACACAAAAAAGAACTTACAATTTATTGTCATGTTTGGAGTTAATCAACAGATACAACCTTTGACTTTATCACCTTCTGCTATGTTTTA
>JADBJO010006510.1:32500-35000 GCA_016801955.1 Conus betulinus
ATCAGAGAGATCACCAGGACCAGCCAAAAAACAAAAAGCTGTTTCGGCCCACGGAGAGCTCTTCAAACTTGCCAAACTTTAAAGACAGACTGGCGTTTGTTTCAGTTGAAGGGTGTACTCCTTCTCCAAAGAGCGCTTTGTAAGTGTCATTGTTCCACCTTTTCTTTTTTTCATTCCGTCTTCCCCGTCTTTGACATAGCTTCTTTGCGGCACGGCTCTGAAGCTGCTGCTCTTTACGGTAGAAAGCCCCACGCAGGCTGGAATTACCCAGTGCTGCCAGACCACAGGCAGCTTGATTATCAGCGTTCAGTTTTTATCACGAGGCAACGCACCAGACCACCTTGAAAGTTCCGAAATAACACACGTCATCACCGAGTTACGTCAATGGTGTTCGGTCGTTTGAAAATGTTGAAGTCCTCTTCCCCCCCATGGTCTTCAAAATACTGAACTATCCAAGGTTAGCTTTGTACAGGACGCAGCAATATGAGAGGCGGATCCCCATCCTCTTCCATCCGTTGTTTGAACGTTCCTTCACTTGAATCAGGTCCTTATTTACTACTGGATGGACAGAGAGGATATTCAAGCACTGAAAAACGGGCCCATTGAGTGGTTTGAACTCACAGCAGACAGCGCCACAGGCAAACGCTCTGACCATCTGAGGTTTGAACTCACAGCAGACAGCGCCACAGGCAAACGCTCTGACCATCTGACTGTGGGCCCTTCTAAGTTGTACCTGTTCAAAAATCTAATCATAAAGATGTGAAGTCAAAGAAGAAAAAAAGAAACACCCGAATTAAGATATCAAGGGACATAACTGCTCCTGAACAGAGGTAAATCAGACTACAGGATGCAACTCATAACAGCCTTAAAGTAGCATCCCCATGGGTGTACCAGCCCGTATTTCATGACTGCAGAGCCCACCGGCGAAAAAAACACCACCCTCCAGCTGTCGAGCACACCCCACAGACCCCCCACCACCCCTGCCCACGGACAGATGAAGACAGTGCCACTCCAGACACAGCCAAGCTTTCGCCATACGGTCTTATGTGCCCTCAAGAGAGAATCCAAAAGTTGTAGTCTTTCCCACTGTCAACAGGACTTTCCCTGTGGTCAGTGGGTCTTTCCTCACCGTCACTGGACCTTTTTCTCCGGGTCAGCCTAGTTAAGGCAAGAAGAAAAAGAGCAAGCTTTGTTAATAATTCAATATTTCTTGCAGTCATTGCAACACCAAGCTGCTCTGTAAGTTGCTGGAATGGTGCTCGGTACTTATCCTTGGAATTCATTAGTTTGTTGTTATATATATATATATATATATATAATATATATATATATATATATATGTATATGTATGTGTGTGTGTGTGTGTGTGTGTGTGTGTGTGTGTGTGTGTGTGTGTGTGTGTGTGCTCTTCGTGATATTGAAACGGGTGCATCTTTGAATGTATAAGGCACTGTGTATTATGAAGTTGTCTATGTTTCTGTTGTGTTTGACATCCTTTGCTGTGTTCTGCGTTATCCTGTAGAACATGTCTTGGCTGAATGGTAAAAAAAAAATTCAAATGGACAAGAATTCGAAAATCTCGAACAGAAAAAAAAAATCAATGGTCCTTGCCATGGAAAAATAAACATTATCTAGTGAATGGCAATCATATACACCTGATGGGGAGAGGGGGGATGTAGTTTGAAAGGGGCCAGACGGACAGACAGAGCACAGTCAGCACAACAAGGTTTGCCTTAAAGATCGGAAGAATCCAGACGACGGCCAACAGGCCAACAATACACTTCTTGTTAGAAACATATTCAGAGTTCAAAAGACATTACTCAGCCCTGCCTGTTCTGCCTCTCATTTTCAAATAAACAACTGGTTCTCCCTGTCACTATGCTGTTCTCTTCTTCTTCTTCTTCTTCTTCCTCTTCTTCTTCTTTCTTCTTCTTCTTCTCTTCTTCTTCTTCGAAACGCTTTGTGTTGCTCTTCTCTTCTTTTCCAAGCTTGTTTTCCTTTTGTTAATATTAAAGTCATGGGGATGCACTTCGCAGCGCATTTATTTCGTTCCTCACGTTCGTCATCTTTCTTTCCTTTGTATTCTCTGCCCCCCCCCCCCCCCCCCCCCCCCCCCCCCCCCCCCCCCCCCCCCCCTTCCGCATGCCCGCTCCGTGGCGTTGCTGTTAAGCCCCTCCTTTCAAGTTTCTTTGCTCTGTGCGCAGCCACACACATGCTCGTGATAGCAGTGTAGTGCTCAGCAGTGCCTTCACATCCACAGACAGTTACCTACACTGGGCAGCTTACGAGAGGAGACGTGACCCTGCTTCAGTAGTATTCAGAAGTGTCCGTTTAAACTCTGATCAATGAAAAAACATGGTGGGACTATATTGTTAAAGCAGCAACGTACCACGGACAAAGCCTCCACTAACCCCCCTCTGCACCTCTTCCTCCCTTCCTCTGTCTGTCCTTAGCTGTGTCTGGGTGAGAGCCATGCGGATTCGGAGTCGGAGTCTGGCGG
>JADBJO010006510.1:40000-45000 GCA_016801955.1 Conus betulinus
ACCTGATTGGGAGGACAATTAGGATTGGACAGGCTTTACTTCGATCGCATTTGATACTGTCCGACTGTTTTTTTAGTGATTCAGTGCACCTGATTGGGAGGACAATTAGGATTGGACAGCTTTTACTTCGATCGCATTATTTTGATACTGTCCCATGTTAGAGGAATGGAGTACACAGAGTTTAAGACACTCACAGATCTTGGGGTTTTTCAGAAATTTGAGAGAGAGCGATGAGAGAGAGAGAGATGAGAGGGAGAGAGAGAGGAGAGAGAGGAGAGAGAGAGAGAGAGGAGGAGAGGAGACAGAGGAGAGGAGAGAGAGAGAGAGAGAGAGAGAGGAGAGGAGAGAGAGAGGAGAGAGAGAGAAGAGAGAGAGAGAGAGAGAGAGAGAGAGAAGGAGAGAGAGAGAGAGAGAGAGACAGAGAGAGAGAGAGGAGAAGAGAGAGAGGTGGGGTGGTATGAAAACGAGGAAGGGCAGGAAAAAGGGGGGGGGGGGGAGGGATGAGGGGGGGGGAGGGGGGGGGGGGGCTGTGGAACGTGAGACAGAAAAAGGAAAGCAAAGAAAAGACATGTGCGAAACGACAGACGAACCTCCGTCCAAGATCTGGCGCCCTGCAGAAAAGCTGACATTTTGGCTGCCCGTCTTTACGTGTTTGTCGTCCTGGTGGCATAAAATGATCGATCTGTTTCTTCCTCCTTCCTCCCTTCCCCATTCCTTCACTGACCCCCCCCCTTCCCTCCACACTCCACAATCCCGTCCTTCCTGAGATTGATTGTTATTCTTGGCCTGCTGTATTACAAGAGGCTGGTGTGGACGTTGAGATTGAATGTAATTTGACCTGAAAACAGGACATGGACAGAGAAAGAGGAAAAAGGAATGGAGAGAGACAGAGAAAGAGAGAAACACAAAGAGAAACAAATAAACAAATACAGAGAAGGAGAAAGAAGGGAGAGAGAAAGAGAGAGAGTGTGTGTGTGTGGGGGGGGGGAGACAAAGATTGAGACAGAAAGAGATGAGTAAGTCAATGTCTCTCTCTACAGTATATGCATGCACACCAAAACTGTCTTCCCAAGAACTGCCCTCATCAATACCCGGAATGTTGCATGGTTTCCCAGAGGGCTATGAAACAAAATGACTGAGACAGTGTCTTGCCAACCAACGAATGGTTCATAGAGGTATCAGAACAGAGGCAACCGGAGAAGAATATGATTTTTTTAAAAATCCGTTCTGATCTCTCACTCTTCAGACACTCAGGATGTTGACCTGCACCTTGACACAGTCACGTGTGTGATGGTTTTCCTGGGTCGATGGGGAAAATCGACCTGACCTAGCTCTTTTCTAAAGCCTGGAGTATTTGCTCCAAGTTTCCACACTTTCTCCAGCTCTTATAATCACAGGGTAAGATCAACATCATCAGCGATTGGGTTTAGTTCAACCATCACTGCTTTTCCATATGAGCTTGAGTCTAGTTGTCGTGTAGAACTAGTTGAAAAGTGAAGAAGTGGACAGATGGCAGGCAGAAAATGAACAAATCTTCAATAAATGTTCGCGGGACCGCCAAGAGAAACGTGGACCAACGAGTCACAAGACAAACCACGACGCCTTTCGACCTCTTTCTAAGTGACAAACTCGATCGTTTTCATTGTCCTATCTATTTGTGTCCTGTCTGAAGAAGATCTAAGAGGTCGAAACGCGTCGTGTGTTTTGTCTTTTGACTCGTTTGTCCACGTTTGTCTTGGCGCTCGCTAACATTCATTTAAGATTTGTCGTACATACTTACATTTTTAGTGTGTGTTTACTTTTCGATTGCTTTATAATCTTTGTGTGTTAAGGTTTTATTATATATGATGATAATCATCTGTATTGATAATGCTGCATAACCGTCCACTAGATGAGTTAGTTGTCATTTGGGGGCATTTAGGATGGAGGATCTCTCTGTTTCTATCTGTATTTAGGTTATGGAGACGTTTGTTTGAATTCTCATTGATTCACACACAAAACTGCAGGCCTTTTGTACAAACACACTGGTGTTTCTTTAGCGTATGTGCGTCCTTTCCATCCTCTTCGTAGATTTTCTGAAGGGGACTAAGAGATATTCTATGTACTATGTTTTTGTTAAGTCTGTCTGTCTCTATGTCTGTGTGTGTGTAAAGGTCTCTCTCTCATCTTTCTCTCTGCCACGTAAAACCTCTCTGATCTCTCTATACAGCCTATTTTTCTAGAGACCTTTGCCCCCCTCTTCGGCAGTCTTTCTATAGGGAACTAAGAAGTACAAAGTACTTTTTGTTTTATTTTTTATTAAGCTCTTTTTCTTAGTGGTTGGAATTCTTTTTTTTTGATCATAGTTTGCCACGTAAAACCTATAAGATCTTGTACAGCCTAGAGCAAGAGTGAAAGCTTAGGTTTCGAGAAATTCCATGTTGTTCTTGGCAGGGAATGAGGAAAATGACAGGGATTTTTCAGGACTTGTCATCACCCAGATACACTTACTGCGGAAGACGAAGGGATTTGGCAGGCTTGCAATGCGTTTCAAAAACCTCTCTTGGATGCTGTATGAAGCGCGCAGAGTTTGGAGAGAATGGTGAGATTAACTGAGCGGATGAAGCAAGTGGGTGAAGAACGATGTCATGGAAGGAAAGGGAAGAGGCAGAAGACAGAAGGGGGGGGGGGGGGGTTGCACAACTCCAGAGGTAAAAAAAAGAAAGGCAAGAGATCCCCCTCCCTCCCCATCCACTCCCCCCTCCCCACCCCTCTCTCCTCCGGAGCGAGCGCGCCCAGCAGAAGAATTGGCATTTTTGATGCCACACCTAACATGTTGTCCTGCTTGTGGTAGTTCCCCGCCTTGTGACAGAATGTGGTATTAAAGAGGTCTCCCCCCCTCCCCTCCCCCCCCCCCTTTCCCCCCCCAAACCCCTTTTTCCTGCCCCCCTCCCCCCCCCCCCCTCCCATCCCCCCCCCCCCCCCCCCCCCCCCATCACCCCCCCCCCCCCCCCCCCCCCCCCCCCCCCCCCCCCCCCCCCCCCCCCCCCCCCCCCCCCCCGTATCAATTTCCAAGCATCGGATACTTTTTCTCTGCTCATCATAAGACGTGGGATCGGGCCCCGAAGTGAATGTCATTTGATCTGAAAATAGATACGAACACAGGGAAAGAGGAAATGGGATAGAGAGATACAAGTAAAGAGAGCGACACAGGCACGGTTACAGAGAGAGAGAGAGAGAGAGAGAGAGAGACAGAGAGAGAAGAGAGAGACAGACAGACAGACAGAGAGGCAGGCAGACAGGTGGGGAACAGGCAAAGAGACAGGTCACTATTTGGAGGCAGTCAGACTGTGACGAGAGAAGGGGGGAGGGTAAGAGAGAGAAGGGGAATGCAAGAGAAAGAGAACCGCCTATACCGACTTCTCCTCTTCCCCCTCAAATCAGGTAAACTGATGTCTCCCTGCCAATGAACGCGTGTGCGTGACAACGTCTCGACAAGAACCACCGTCACCAAGCACCAGACTTTGCCAAGCTTCCTTTGGGGGGAGGGGGGGGGGGGTGGGGTGGGGGAGCAAAAACTGACACAGACTGTTTGCCAATCAAAGAGTAGGTCACTGGCGTGTTCAGCTACAGGCCATGGAAGCAATTGAACCAATACATACTAAGGAAAGATGTTCACTGTGACCTGTCATTCACAGACAACATCTGTCTGACCTGCTGACCTGCCACTTGACGAAGTTGTTTGTGTTGTGGTCCTTGCCAGTGATGTGTGGGTGAGAATCCATCTGATGCAGTTATGCTCAGAACATTGGATTTTCTCTTCCTCAAATTCTGCTGTTCGTGCCAGCTTTCATAACCGCAGAGTCAGATGACCATCAGCGATTGCATTCAGAACCTGATCTGTCCACTGGTTGCCTGTTTCCGATCAAAAAGACTGTAAACGATCTGTTCTTACTTTTTGTGCTCTCTGTGCCTCTGTTTTCAGTTTGTATTTTGAAACTCCTCCAAATCTATACCCTTCTTGCCCAGCTTCGCTCATCTGATTCTCGACTTCTCAAGATAATTCATGCAGAACTGAGACTGAAGGTGATGGTTTTCTTGCCAAGACTCAGCGACATGGACAAGACTATCTGACAACCTGCGACACTCTAACTCACCTGCCACCTTTTAACTTGGTCTTGAAACGTTCATGGGCCTAGCTGTGGTGTGGTCACGTAACAGTGTGGACTTCTGCACAGACAAGCATTGCCGACGAGAAAATGGTTTCGCAGCAGTATCAAGCCAGAGGCTATCGGAGTGATAGGAACAGAGCGAAATGACAAAAGACTTTCGTTCTGACCTTTACCCTCTCGAACAGAGCTCTCTGTACAATCCCCAAGTGTTTTTGGCTTCTGTGACATTGGCAGACTACATGGCTAGCCTTGATTGAGGTTTCACTCCAACAGAGGCCAGTTTCCATTGACGACCGAGTTCTAATTCCACTAAAGGCCAGTTTGCTGATGTGACCGTTGCTTCACGTGCACTGGTCTCCTGATGTGACCGAGGCTTCACGTGCACTGGTTCCTGATGTGACCGAGGCTCCACCTGCACTGGTTTCCTGATGTGACCGAGGCTCTTCACCTGCACTGGTTTCCTGATGTGACCGAGGCTTCACGTGCACTGGTTTCCTGATGTGACCCAGGCTTCACGTGCACTGGTTTCCTGATGTGACCGAGGCTTCATGTGCTCTGGTTTCCTGATGTGACCGTTGCTTCACGTGCACTGGTTTCCTGATGTGACCGAGGCTTCACGTGCTCTGGTTTCCTGATGTGACCGAGGCTTCATGTGCACTGGTTTTCTGATGTGACCGAGGCTTCACGTGCACTGGTTTCCTGATGTGACCCCAGGCTTCACGTGCACTGGTTTCCTGAGTGGACCGAGGCTTCACGTGCACTGGTTTCCTGATGTGACCCAGGCTTCACGTGCACTTCACGGCATCAAAGCAGCCCCCAGGGTAGTAGCTGCATAATTTCTTTGGAAAG
>JADBJO010006510.1:50000-57500 GCA_016801955.1 Conus betulinus
TAGTTGTCGTCCTGGTGGTAGTTGTCGTCCTGGTGGTAGTTGTCACCCTGGTGGTAGTTGTCGGCCTGGTGGTAGTTGTCACCCTGGTGGTAGTTGTCGTCCTGGTGGTAGTTGTCGTCCTGGTGGTAGTTGTCGTCCTGGTGGGTAGTTGTCGTAGTTGTCGTCCTGGTGGTAGTTGTCGGCCTGGTGGGTAGTTGTCGTCCTGGGGGTAGTTGTTCGTCCTGGTGGTAGTTGTCGTCCTGGTGGTAGTTGTCGTCCTGGGGGTAGTTGTCGGCCTGGTGGTAGTTGTCGTCCTGGTGGTAGTTGTCGTCCTGGGGTAGTAGTTGTCGTCCTGGGGGTAGTTGTCGGCCTGGTGGTAGTTGTCGGCCTGGTGGTAGTTGTCGTCCTGGTGGTAGTTGTCGGCCCTGGTGGTAGTTGTCGGCCTGGTGGTAGTTGTCGGCCTGGTGGTATGGAGCGTGGTGTTGGAAAGGTCTCCTTCTCTCCCTCCCCTTCCCCTTCACAAGCACCTTTCACTGGCCCCCCCTCCCCCCCCCCCCCCCCCCCCCCCCCCCCCCCCCCTCCACTGCTCTCCCAGTATTGGTTAATGTTTTGTCTGCCACATCATATGGCGTTGGTATGGGCCTTGAACTGAACGTAATTTAACCTTAAACAGACCATCAACATAGACAAAGAGCAAATGGGATTGGAAGATACAGGAAAAGAGAGTAACACAGAGAGAGAGAGAGAGAGAGAGAGAGAGAGAGAGAGAGAGAGAAGAGAGACAATTCAGAGAGAGAGAGAGATGATAGGAACAGGCAAAGAGACAGACGAATCAGAGGCAGTCAGAAAGAGGTGAGAGATAGGGGGAGGGGGGTACACGAGAAACAGTACAGTATATACAGGCTTCCCCTTTCCCCTACAAATCAGGTAAATGGATGCCTATTCATCAATGTATGCATGTACATGGCAAGTGTCTGGACAGGGATCTCTCTCGTCAGTGTGCTGGATTTGCTCAGCTTCCCATCGGGGAGAGAGGAAAACTAACACAGACTGTTTGCCAATCAAAGAATAGCTCACAGAGGTAGTAAGCCGGAGGCCACTGGAGGTCATCAGAGCAATACATGCTAACGAAACATTTTCGACGTGACCTCTCATTGTTCAAAGGGAACGTCTGTCTGGTCTGTTGACCTGCCGCCTGACACAGTCATCTGTCTTGTGGTCCTTGTCGATAATGTGTAGGTGAGAATCCATCTGAAGCAGGTAAGCTAAGAACACTGGATTTTTGTGATCAAATTTCTGCTCTTTGTGCCCAGCCCTCATAAGCAGAGTAAGATGGGCACCAGCAGTTGCGAGAGTCTGATCTCTCCACTGGTTGTCTGCTTCAAAACAAAAACACTGTACGTTAGTTACTTTGTCTCGCCCAGCTCCACACGACTTCCCATGATAAAGCACGCAGACCTAAGACTTATGGTTACAGATTTTTTTTTTTCTTTGCAAGCTCCAAGGACATGGAACAGACTCCTTGACAACCTGCGACACGCTGATTCCCTGCCTCTTTTCAGTCTTCCCTTAAAACTGGCATGCATCTGTATGGCCTGGTCATCTAAAACTGATATCTCTGCATAGACTGTTGCCCAAGGATGAAGAATGGTTCACAGACGTATCAAGCCAGAGGCCACAGAAGTAGTACGTGCAATGCAGGGTAATGCAAGATTTTCGTTGAGGCCTTCCCCCTCTTCTTGACAACATCTGTCTGGACTGTTAACGCACTCGCTGCACACAGTCATGTGAGTGGTAGTTATTGTGGGTAGTGGGACAATACGTCTGAAGCAGTTGTTCTTGAAAGTCCTTTTTGCCTCACATGTGCAGTCTGTGTCCAGCTTTCACACCCCACAAGGTAAGATGGACATTACTTACCTCTGGTAGAGTTTGATCTGCATTGGGAATCAGATAGAACTGCATTTTCAGGTTAGGTTCAGTCTTGTCATGGCACACTCTCAAAGAAGAAGAGGAAGGCAAAGAAGGTTATGAAGAACATTTCTTTTTTGTTTTGTTTTGCTTTTGGGAGTGTTTTCTGAGCACGTCAGTAGAGTGCATGCTTTTTCTCTTTCTTATGTCTGATCCATTTTATTGATAAGAAATAGCCAGCTCTTCTGTGAAGGTTAAAGGTGGATTCCTCTTGCATGCAGGTGTATTAAAATTTCTTTTTAACACACGCGCAGCCTTAGTTTAAATCCGTAGAGATAAATTCCTTTAAGTGACTCTGTCAAGCAGAGGTTTGAAACCCAGACCTGTGGATCTTGAGAACAATGCTCCATTCACTTGTCCAGCTGGAGGCATCAAGAGATATTGAACGTTAAATCAGTTTTCAACTGACATTCAGCACAATGCACTGCACATGCGTGCGCCTGCGCGCGCGCGCGCGCGCGCACACAGGCACACACACACACACACACACACACACACACACACACACACACACACACACGCACACACGCACGCACATTCCACGCACGCAGGCACACATGTTCACATACACACAGACGTATGCACCTGCGCATACACTCATTATGTATGCACACATGCAGGCATGCTTGCACAAGCGCACATGCTAACACATGCAGACGCATACACTGAAACACCCAGAACAACTGAATAACAACAAAAGAAGTAACATGCACTTGGCCAAATTCTAGCAAATTAAACAGTCCAATCACATTCAAGTTTTGCTTGGAGTCTTTATGTGGATGCTCTTGCGAAAGAAAAGCTGAATATAGAGCATTTCTCAAGCCATAAAAATCAGACCTCACCAATGGTTAGAGCTCGTGGAAGTCAGCTCCAAAGTTTTAACACCAACCATCAGACTAGCGGCCGTCTTAAGGCGTACCTGTTCAAAATACGTGGAGCAGTAAAAACGCAGTAAGTACTGACCCAAACTCTTGTTTACTCTGTACCCAGGCACTTCAACGGCATCTCTGACACTAGCACAGGACATGGCTAGCCTTGATTGAAGTCTCATTCCCAACAGAGGCCAGTTTCCACTGACGACCGAGTTTCAGTGCCACCAAAGGCCAGCTTGCTCATTTTGATCGAGGCACCACGTACGCTGATTTCGTGGCATCAAAGCAGCCCCCAGGAGAGCCTGCATAATGTGTGTGGAAAGGGGAGGCCACCTGGGGCGTATTTTTCATCTCCTGAAAGGGAAGGGTGACACGATTTGACGTCCTTTGTGAGTCTGTTTGTATGGTCATTCCTGTGAATGCACGTCTGACTGTGCTCATCTTCTGCCCCCCCCCCCCCCCCCCCTCTCTCTCTCTCCTCTCTCTCTCTCTCTCTCTCTCTCTCTCTCTCTGCAGTTTTTTGTCGATGGGGGGGGGGGGGAAAACGGTGTGAGTGAGCTTTTGCAGCAAATTTATTTCTCACTGTTGCTTATTACTTCACACCCCCCCCCCTCCTCTCCCCCTTCTTCCCCCCCCCCCCCTCCCCCCCGTTCATTATGCCTTCTCGGAATGAAATGGGAAAGGTGATGAGAATGCGAAATGTGCTCCATAGTACAATTTTACCAATCCCCTTTATAACAAAAAAAATCATTAAAATAGAAAGAAAAGATGCAGAGACAGAGAAAGAAAAGGGGGAGGGGGGGGAGGAAACAAAGCTGGAGTTGCAGAAGAGAGAGAGAGAGAGACAGACAGACAGACAGACAGAGACAAAGAGTGAGAGAGAGTAAAAGAGAGAGAGTGTGTACATGCGCGCGCGCACGCGCGTGTGTGTGTGTGTGTGCGTGTGTGTGTGGTGCGTGCGTGTGTGTGCGTGCGTGCGTGTGTGTGTGTGTGTGTGTGTGTGTGTGTGTGTGTGTGTGTAGTGCCTTTAATGTCATGCACCATCACGTTCTTTCGACATGATTGATGGATACAAACATCTATTTAGTTAACAAAAAAAAAAAAAAAAGGATTCATTGTAATTTTCTGAGTTGATCAACAGTCTTTGACTGTATCACACAACAAGATCAACAACAACAAAAAAAACTACCCCTGGCCAGTCCCCCTGAAGACGGACAGATTCCATTCACATTGAATCCTTGCTCGGAATCCATTAAACGCAGACTTTCCCTAAAAGAAACGAGAACTCTCCACCATGCGAACGAGGACCGGGAAACGGAACCAACATATTTAGGCCTGGACCAACACAGGAAGTGAGGGAAATGACGATGGGCGGAAACGGCTGTGGGGGTTGAACATGACTGGTGGGAGAGGCGGAGCCCGAATGATCTCAGGCCAGTCCTGAATTGGACTCTGTTGACAAGGAGTTGTTTGTTCTCGTCTGTTTTCTTGAGCCACTTGTGGCATGAAAAAAAAAATGTTCGCTGTACTCTGTCTTTTTTATCTGTTGGTTTTTCTCTCTCTCTCTCTCTCTCTCTCTCTCTCTCTCTCTCTCTCTCTCTCTCTCTCTCTCTCTCTCTCTCTCTCTCTCTCTCTGTCGCTCTCTCGGTCTCTCTCTCTCTCCTCTCTCTGTCCTCTCTCTCTCTCTGTCTGGATCTCTCTCTCTGTCTGTCTCTCTCTCTCTGTCTCTCTCTCTCTCTCTCTCTCTCTCTCTCTCTCTCTCCTCTTTATCTTTTTTGATTCGTTACTCCTTTCTATCATTTTCTAAATTCTTTCTTACCTTCTGACTTCTCTCATGCTATTCTGTTTATTGACTGGCGAACTCCTGTTGTCTTGGCTTCCTTTTTCAGCCCATTCGTCAGAGAGGTTTTCATGTAGAACTGCCTCTTTATTCTGACCGTACTTGGATACAGACTTCCATATGTCAATGTGTCTGTTAAACACACACACACACACACACACACACACACACACACACCACACACACACACACACACACACACACACACACGCACACACACACAAACACACGAGGTTATGTACGCATGCATGCACACACAAAACACAACACACACACACACACAAACACGCGCGCGCGCGCGCGCGCGCGCGCGCGCACGCACGCACGCATTGCACGCACGGACGCACGCACGCACGCACGCGCACGCACGCACGCCACGCACACACACACACACACACACACACACACACACACACACAACACACACACACACACACACACACACACCACACACACACACACACACACACACACACACACACACACACGCTGCACGTGTTATACGTTCCGAAGGAAAAAAAATAAAACAGACAAATCTCTCTCTCTCTCTCTCTCTCTCTCTCTCTCTCTCTCTCAAAAGAAACACGATGATTTTTTTCCAGACATTCTTAAAGTCCTCTCAAATGTCAACTAAAACATCAGCGTTGATTTTTTTTTTCACTTCTAGTTTAATACAAAAAAAAATTAGACGGCAATAGAAGGCTTCATCTAATCTCTTCAACGGAATGAGGGGAAAAAAAAGACCGAATATTCCCTGGACTTTATTTCCACTCAGTGCACCTACTGGGAAGACAAAAGATGTGATGGGCTTTACCGTCAGTGCTTTTGAAAACTATCTCAAGTAAGAGGCATGAGATGGCAATGTTCAAAAGAATTACAGATCCTGGAAGTTGGGCTTCAGAAATTAGTTGAATAAACAAACAAACGATGTGAAAAACGATAGAGGGAAGAAAAGGGGAAGAGGATGCAACAGGACAAACAGCTCAGTCGGTCCACGCACAAGTTACCTCATCCCAAAGCAGGCAGGTATCAAACAAGTTGTCATTTTGGTATCTGCCTGTCTTAACGTATTGTCGTTCTGATGGCGTCAGTGTAGTGTTAGTGCTGTTCTCCTCCTCCACCCCACCACCACTCCCCCCACCCCAGATCCCCTCCCCAAACCCCTACCCTTTCTTTCTCTCTCCAGGGTCCCCGTCCTAGAGCCAGTTATTTTTGGCCTGCTGTATTACAAAAGACGTTGGAGTGGGGATCAAAACTCAGTGTAATTTGATCTAAAACAGAAAAAAGGGATGGAGGGAGCGATGCAGAGAATTAGCGAAACACAGAAAGGACAGACAGACAGAGAGACAGGGAGAGAGGAGGATGGAGGAGGAGAGGGAGAGAGATGCAAAGAGACAGAGGCAGAGAAAGATTTGAGACAGAAAGAGAAGGGGAAAATGGAGGGAAGACAGAGAAGGAGACCCAGCATATACAGGCTGCCTCTTTTTCCCTGAAATCACGCAAGTCAAATTCTTTCTACACGTACATCCATTTACACAAAATATATTTCGACATGAACCACCCCCTTCAAACACGTGGGATTTGCATAGCTTCCCAGAGGGGAAAGAGTGGAAAAATGACTCAGACAGCGCTTGCCAATCGAAGGATGGTTCACACAGAGGTATTGGACCAGAGGCTATTGGAGAACCATAAGAAATGTTACATAACGACCAGACATTGTTGTTCAGACCTCTCCCTGTCAAAGAACAATATCCATCAGGACCCTGCTGACCTCCCCTAATGCAGTCATTTCTTAAATGGTCATTGTGGGTTTTGGGGGGAAAATACGTCTCACGTAGTTATTCTCTAAAGCCTGGAGCACTCGCTCCAATTTGCCAATCTGCGTTCAGCTCTAACATCCGCGGGGAAGATGACATCATCAGCGATTAGTGGTGGAGATTTTTTTCTTCACTGCGACGCTAATGAACATCGTTTTCCAAATGCGACCGAAAGAGTCTCGTGATCTCATGTACGTAGGTTTCGTAATATTCCTGTTTTCACGGTTTTGCTGATTGGTACTGTTACTGTATTTACTTTTTAGAACATAATTAGTCATCTGCTATGGTAATGCTGAGTGAGTGTCTACGTGAAAAGGTTGTGGTTAGTTGGCGTTTGGCGGTGGTAGATGTCTTGGTTTTATTCTTTCTACTGTATGTAAAACTTGTTTGTATTAGGTATGTATGAGCTAGAAAACTGTGGGCCTTTTGCTTCCAGGCGTTTCTTTGGCTTTTGCGTGTGTGCACTAGAGCTTAAGAATTTGATCCACAGGCAAACACAAAAGAAAAATGAAAAACCCCGCACTTCACCAATCCCCAGTGCATGGACCCATTCTACTCACACACAGCCCTTCATTGGAATCATTAAATGCAAGTGTCCTTTGAAATGAAGCTGAAACTTTCCATCTGAGGTGAGACCGGAAACGGAAGCTGCGTTTTTAAGTCTCTACACCACCAGCGGCAAGGAGGGAAATGGCGGCGGGCGGGAAAACGGTGGTTCAAGTAAAAAAATGAGTTGCAGAAGAGGAACTGGACCGGACTTGCCGAAACGGTTTTTTGGTTGTCGTCTGCTATCTTGAATCCTTCGAGGATTGAAAACTAAAAACTCCCCACAGTGCGCTACCGTTTGGATTGTTTGATTGTTTTTATCTGTCCTCCTCTCTCTCTCTCTCTCTCTCTCTCTCTCTCTCTCTCTCTCTCTCTCTCTCTCTCTCTCTCTCTCTCTCTCCACAACACACACACACACACACACACACACAACACGCACACACACACACACACACACACACACACACACACACACACA
>JADBJO010006510.1:62500-67500 GCA_016801955.1 Conus betulinus
CTGAGAGAAGATGTAAAACAAAAAGAGAAACATGAACTGGGGAAAGTGTAACAATGAAGTAGAAATATAGAATGGCCGTCAATGGTGAAAGTGAATTACAAGACAGAGATGGCACACAGCAACAAAGGCCCAACAGAGTGGAAGTAATGTGACAGACAGACACACACACACACACACACAGAGAGAGAGAGAGAGAGAGAGAGAGAGAGAGAGAGTTTAGAACTCAGGTTTTTTAATCTACAGCAATCTTTTGTTTCAGAGCAAGTGAGCAAAAGCTGAAAATCGTTTTGAGCCACAGAAGAGGAGGTAAGTGTTGCACAACAGAATTTTGACCCTAGAGAAGAAGAAGGGAAGCAAGATCATGTTTGCCTTAGAGAATTTTGACCACTTTTGTAATTAGGAAATCTTCCAGTTTACACCTCTTAGTCAAGGCAAAAACCTCTCTCTCTCTCTCTCTCTCTCTCTCTCTCTCTCTCTCTCTCTCTCTCTCTCTCATTGGTAAATCGGATGATATATCTACTGCTGTTCACACATGCACACACCATTACCCCACCAGACAGATCATCAGTGATTGGAGTATTACAGTAGGTAGTGGGCAGAATGCTCTCTCTCTCTCTCTCTCTGACAAGTTGGTTGATACATACATTGTGGTTTACCCATACACACACACACACACACACACACACACACACACACACACACAGGTCATTAACCCACCAGACAGACCCCAGCAGCGATGCGCCAGAATCCCTTTAACCCCATCCACTGAAGGAGGGACCATCAAAGGACGTGACGGGCTTCCTTCCATCTCTGGGATCCTGAGTGGCGCCATCCCCACCCTGCCAGCTGTACGCGTCTTCAGCTGCAGGTCTGCCAGTGTGGGCAGACAGAAAGCTAGCATTGGCTGAGAGAAGATGCAAAATGCAAAGCGAGAGATGGGTTGGGAAAGAGTGGTGAGGTACAGACAGAAGGCAGAGGACAGGACACCACGGTGCCATCAGCCTGGAAGCAGTCCCGGGGAGAGCACGAGAGAGAAAGACAGGAGAGTTCAGAACTGGGGCTTTTGATGTTCATCGGCCTTTGGCTTATCATTATACTATTATTATAATGAATACTTACATAGCGCCTATTCTCGGTTAGAGACCAAGCTCTACTAAGCGCTTTACAATCCACACTCGTTTATACAACGGGCTGCCTACCTGGGAAGTGCCGACTGAAGAGCTGCCAGCTGGCGCTTCATTCAGTCGTTTCCCGTGTCATCCAGTCAATATCGTTCACCTCATTTCCTTACTTCCTTCATTCTTTCCATTTCTCACACAGGGTGCATGCTATACGTACCGTGTCATCCATACCAACGGCCAAACTGACCTTCTCTTCTGAAAGTTTGGTGATGGGATTTTACATGTGTGCAAGATGTTATGCGTGCGTTCACACACGGAACCTCGGTTTATAGTCTCATTCGAAGGGCTGTTTGGGAAATGGAATCAGAACCAATGTTAACTCCGAGGGAAAAAGTCCCCTGTACCGAAAAGCCCCGGCGGAGATTCGAACCCGCAACCCCAGGATCACGAAGATTACGAGTACGGCGCTCTACCAACTGAGCTCTTCCGACCCCTAGAGCAAGTAAGCAAACTCTGAAAATCGGATGAGGACAGGAAAGTGGAAACATGGGTGGGTGTTGCATAAAAGAATTTCAACCATATACTGAAGGAAAACGGGGTAACGTAAGGTTTCTTTCGAAGATCTTTTTACCATTTGCAGAACTGAAGAATCTCCCTTTTTTTCCCTTCAAAGTAAAGACAAACACATCTCTCTCTCTCTCTCTCTCTCTCTCTCTCTCTCTCTCTCTCTCTCTCTCTCTCTCTCTCTCTCTCTCTCTCTCTCTGTAGGCACTCAAGGTCTGACTATGGCTAATGCGTAGGTCAGACGTCTGCCACGAGACCCTCTTCTTCAATTCTATTATCTTAGTTGTTAATTCATCCATCCATCAGCTTAAAATCGCGCGTAATGTGGTCTCAGAACTTAGCGGATGTGGTGTAGCGTATATGGACTTGTCACACGGCACGGTGACGCCTCCTTGAAACTGAAACTGATTTCTCTCTCTCTCTCTCTCTCTCTCTCTCTCTCTCTCTCTCTCTCTCTCTCTCTCTCTTCTCTCTCTCTCTCTGTTTAGTTCTTACATCGTGATTTGAACACGCTTCATCGAGAGGCCACACGAACTCATACGAAATGAAACGAGTCTCTTTTTTTCCCTTTTTTAGCGTGCTAATCTTTATACCCCCCAATTAGATATCGAAAGACTTGATTTAAAGCTTTTTCTGATCTTATAAACTGAAGGAAGAAGAGACCGAGATTTGTCAGGAATTTCCTTGTCTGATATATGTCATTGGGGGGGGAGGGAAGGGGGGGGGGACAAAATGAATTTGACTGGGTCACTCTGAATGTCCTAAAAATGTCTCTTGGGTGTTGCATGACGCGCGCAAAGATTGGGAGAAATCACAGATTTTAGTTGTGGTTTTGGCATTTCAACAGGAAAAAGTGGTGTGAAATATGAAGACGAAACGAGAGAAGGGAGAGTGGGATGGGGCAGGAAGAGGTTGAAGGAATGTGAGAGAAAGAAGAAACGAATAAAGAACAGGACATGAAAGGAGAAGGAATTGTAGGGGTGCAAAAAGGACTGGCAAGCTCAGCTGGCCAGGGTTCTAGAGTTCCTGGCCTACAATTAGCATTTTTGATGCCCGCTCGTTACGTGTTGTCTCCCTCCTTCTAAGGCTCTAATGTTAGGTGTCTTTCCCCCTCCCCCTCCCCCTCCCCCTCCCTCCCCCCTCTGCTGTATTCTTCCCTTCCTTCACTCCTTCACACGCCCTTCTCATCAGAAGAATTAGAAAGACAGACTGACAGGCAGACAGACAGACAGAGAGGTAGGCAGACAGACAGACAGATAGAGAGATAATAAGTGTATGAGCAAAAAACAGAGACACACAGAGCGAGAGAAATTGACAGGGGGGGGGGAGAGAGAGAGAGAGCGGGTGGAGGCAGACAATCAGATAGACGGACAGAGTGTGTGTGTGTGTGTGTGGGGGGGGGGGGGGGGAGGGGACAAATTAAGACAAAGAGAAGAGGGCTAGGAGTGATGGAGGGGTAAAGAGGGAGGTAACTCACAGATACAGCTAAAAGCCTGTCCATAATTACCTTAGATAAGGTAAATCCAAGTCCTTGTGCAAAGGTGCGCATGTGCACAATGCATTTTTTTTCACTTTTCACAATATTTTGCAACAACAAAAAAATCAAAGATTTGACAAACAGCAAAAGAATAAACAATGAATTTAAAACTGTAGACATGATATAAACATAAGATGGGGTATCTGTGCACTAAACTTACATGGTTGTAGAATGGTGTACAGAATGCAGTGCAGTATAATATGCAGTAAAGTTTTTCTCACTCATAATGCATCACATGTCGTTCTCACTCATGATATGTTACATCTCATTCTCACTCATAATGCACAACATCTCATTCTCACTCATAATGCACAACATCTCATTCTCACTCATAATGCATAACATTTCATTCTCACTCATAATGTATAGCATCTCATTCTCACTCATAATGTTTAACATCTCATTCTCACTCATAATGCACAACATCTCATTCTCACTCATAATGCATAACATCTCATTCTCACTCTAATGCTTAACGTCTCATTCTCAATCATAATGCATAACATCTTATTCTCACTCATAATGCATAACATCTCATTCTCACTCATAATGCACAACATCTCATTTTCACTCATAATGCACAACATCTCATTTTCACTCATAATGCTCAACATCTCATTCTCACTCATAATGCACAACATCTCATTCTCACTCATAATGCATAACATCTCATTCTCACTCATAATGCTTAACGTCTCATTCTCAATCATAATGCATAACATCTCATTTCACTCATAATGCATGACATCTCATTCTCACTCATAATGCTTAACGTCTCATTCTCACTCATAATGCACAACATCTCATTCTCACTCATAATGCACAACATCTCATTCTCACTCATAATGCACAACATCTCGTTCTCACTCATAATGCTCAACATCTTTCTCACTCATATGCATAACATCTCATTCTCACTCATAATGCTTAACATCTCATTCTCACCCATAAAGCATAAGAGCACAATGCTGTCTCGACAAGAGTTGCCCTTGAGCAACGCGTAGGATTTGCACAGCATTCCACAGCGACGTTCATACTGACCACGCTTGGACCGCTTCGCAATCTGTAATGTCCATCACGGGTGGTGTAACTGTTGGTACCAGGCGCGACGGTTGACCATGGGTGTCGTGCCATTGTTGATACATTCACGTACCACTGTGACTGGTGGCACGATATCCTTACCAAACTAAGACGAAAGAAAAGCACTTGAAATGTGCTTTATTGATTTCATACCATTTCGCATTTACTCCCAAATCACCCAGACACACAATCGATGGCAACAAACTGAATGATTGTCAAATCTATCTTCACAGACTTTTCTTTCATGATATCACAAGGCTAATGCCAGTTCATGTAAATCGGCTGTCAGCACACGTATCGAAACATAAGCTCTTTTTTCACTTCACAAACGTAACAGAGCAAGAAAAAAAATGTTACTTGGGGATAATCGTGTGATCAGACTTAATCAAATTTGAAAGAAAATAGTGTGTGAATCGTTTTAGCAATTGTAAGATGATTTACAAACAAAAAAAAAGGGGGGGGGGGGGAGGGATACTTCTTACTGTTGTGTCTGTATTTTAGGTTAACTCCAACAGAAACGTGTTTCTTTTTTATGTACTTTCTGAGATTCTGGAAACAAACGACGTTACCTGTGTTGCCTGTATTCTCTCATGTTTTGTTGTTGTTGTTGTTGTTTTTCCGCTTTTTCTATTCAAGCACACACACACACACACACGCGCGCACGCACGCACGCACGCACGCACGCACGCACGCACGCA
>JADBJO010006510.1:100000-102500 GCA_016801955.1 Conus betulinus
GTGTGTGTGTGTGTGTGTGTGTGTGTGTGTGTGTGTGTGTGTGTGTGTGTGTGTGTGTGTGTTACAATCCAGCCGACCCAGGCAGGGATTTACCAAAGAAATTACCACACAAAAGAAAAAAACGAAAAAAAAAAAGCAAGAGACCCCGCCACGAAATATACTTATTTACAAAACACACAATAGGTCGCTACATTATAATATAACTGCCTCCTCAAGTCAGGTAACAACAATAATTCCATTTAGTTAAAAAGAAAAAATGCACATCTGTATGCAAAAACAAACGATAAGTAAGTCAGTACATTGTAGTACAAATGCATCCTTAAGTGAAGTAACAAGCATCATTCCATTTAGTTTGTAGCTACCAAATAACAAATAAAAAAAATCCTTGTCACGGAAAATGATTTTTGTTGTTGTTGTTGTTGTTGTTGTGTTTAATGTTGTTGAAAGTTATATAGCTGAGCGGTAATTGTGCAGATACATTTTGAAGAAATACAATCTTCCTAAAAACAAATATACAGCCAATCCAAGTCTGGGCAGCGTTTTTACCTCCCCCCCCCCCCCCCCCCCCCCCCTCTCTCTCTCTCTCTCTCTCTCTCTCTCTCTCTCTCTCTGTGTCCCCTAAATAACAAGACCATCATTCACTTCATGTTGTTCACAGTCCAGCTGACGGAAAAGCCTTTATCAGGGCTGTCACATATTATCAAAATATGATAACTCCATACGAGTTCGTTTTTTAAAAAAAAATTAAACGAGCGAGCCAGCTTACTTCAAACATACTCAAAGCACATTGAAAGTGGAGATTTTTTCCCCCCCATAAAACCTTAGATCAAAATTAAACTTTTTTTTTCATACACTCAAAAATCACATTTGGCGGACCACGTCATAGAAAGGTCTTCAGGGAGTCTGGTGTGATATGTGTATGTGGAATGTCATGTAAATCCTAACACTCTGTAAACACTGACATGCCATGGAAATCCCAACACTCTGTAAACACTGACATGCCATGGAAATCCCAACACTCTGTAAACACCGGAATGCCACGTAGATCCTAACGCTCTGTAAAACACTGACGTGCCACGTAAACGCACATGCCATGTAAATCCCAACACACTGTAAACACTGACGTGCGACGTAAACCCACATGCCATGTAAATCCCAACACATTGTAAACACTGACATGCCATGTAAATCCCAACATTATAAACACTGACGTGCGACGTAAACACATGCCATGTAAATCTCAACACACTGTAAACACTGACATGCTATGTAAATCCCCAACACGCTGTAAATACTGACGTGCCATGTAAATCCCAACACACTGTAAACACTGACGTGCCATGTAAATCCCAACACTCTGTAAACACTGACATGCCATGTAAATCCCAACAATCTGTAAACACTGACATGTCATGTAAATCCCAACACTCTGTAAACACTGACGTGCCATGTAAATCCCAACACTCTGAAAAACACTGAAGTACCATGTAAACCTCAACACTCTGTAAACACTGACATGCCATGTAAACCCCAACACTCTGTAAACACTGACGTGCCATGTAAATCCCAACACTCTGTAAACACTGACGTGCCATGTAAATCCCAACACTCTGTAAACACTGGAATGTCATGTAAACTCCAAGACTGTGTAAGCACACGTTTTAATGTGAGCGGCTAATCACAAGCTTTGCTCCCGACTGGACTATTGAATGATAATAATAATAATAACAATAAAAATAATAATAATAACAATGATAATGAAGCCCTAAGTGCTTACAAAATACAGAAAAAAAGGGGGATAAAATATGAATGGAATCAAGAAGATAAATGTAAGTACCATGCACCTACTAACTAGAAGGCATATTCACACACACACACACACACACACACACACACACACACACACACACACACACACACACACACACACACACACACACACACACAGTCGCAGAATCAATTTGATGGTGAGGGGAAGGGGAAGAAAGAACTGCTATCGACAGGTGAAGAGGGCTGCTTTAAGAGATGCCTTGAAGGAAGACAGAGAGTTTGAACTACGCAAAGATACTGAAAGTCTGTTCCAAGAGACCGGACCCTGAGAAGAAAAAGAGCGGTCGCCATAGGTTTTAGTTCGAAATCGAGGGATTTTGAGCAGAGCGTTGTCGGTAGAAGAACGCAACTGCCTAGAAGGAACACAGAGATGGAGGAGATCAGAAAGGTAGGAAGGAGCTAAGCCATTCAAAGATGTAAAGCAGAGTAAGGACAGTTTGTAGTCTATTCGTTTTCCGACCAGCAGCCAGTGAAAAGAAAGAAGTAAGAGAGTGACATGAGAAGATCTGGGTTGTCTGAGAATCAAACGAGCAGCATTGTTTTGCACTTTCTGGAGACGACGAAAAAGATTCTGGGGACAGCCAACAAGAAGAGAATTACAGTAATCAAGTCTTGATAGAATGAAGGCAGAAACGAAGGTTTTTTGTGGCATCAACAGAGAGAAGATGTC
>JADBJO010006510.1:107500-110000 GCA_016801955.1 Conus betulinus
GTAATTTGTGTTAGAGTTCGCATTCTGCGAGAGTGATCCCGCCGTTTTCATGGGACAGATGCCGCGAGCGGGGCACGCCCAATGCCGTTTTTGCCCCCTGCTCGCAGTTCCACAGTTCAGTTCGAGAGAGAACAGAGCAGCTTGCAGGGCTAGTAGGTGTCAAACGGTGCGCCTGTAATGCAAACACTCAATACGCTGATCACGGTGCTGGAGTGCGCTTCAGATAAAACATTCGACTCTCAAGATCTATTGGTTAGACCAGTAAACTGAGAAAAGATCAGTCTATTTGTAATGGAAAGAGAGATTTGTCTACCCCTGGATATTTTTTTTCCCTGGAAGAAGTCTGTTCCACAGTAGTTGTAGGCTAAATGGAAAACGCAACTGGGTTTTTCTCGACCAAACCTTCCGTCCTTTTTGTACTCCCAGTTCTTATAGAACAGGGAGAACTTTACAATGGGAACGCAGAAATGCTGTCTGTCTGTCTGTCTGTCTGTCTGTCCGTGGTCAAAATGTGTTCCACTCGCTCCTGACAAAACTTCTGGGCCTATCTTTCTGAAAATTTGTAGGTATGTTTATTATGGGTCACGGATGATACCCAATGTTTTATTTTACCAAAATAGCCGTTACTAACGGCTACAACGGCCCAAAACGGTTTTTCTTCTTTATGAAATATTTCAGAAAGTACTCGGCCGATTTATAAGCAGTTTGGATGGATCTTGTGACAAATCGGAGCCTCTTTCCATATGTAAGTGAAGTAATGCTGAAAATCGATTAAACAACCGTTAACAAGCGTTGTTTTGCTGTTATTTTCTTATATATATGTGGATTTAATGAAAACCGGTACATAGAAAGTTATGACACACAAATGGCACTTGTATGTAGTGTTTCAAAAATTTGACCGTTAAAAAAAAAAAAAAAAAAAAGGTTCTTCTTAATATATTGTCCGATTTGGATAAAATTTTGATATGTACACAGGCTTTAGCCCAGGGAGGACTATAATACCAGTTTCAAAAGTGTACATCGGTTATATAACGTTAAAACCGTTATTTTTCCGTTTTTTTAATATATTGGTGGATGTTAATGAAATTTGGTATATAGAAAGGTTATCATGCACAAATGGCACTTCCATATAGTGTTTCAAAACTTGACCGTTAAAAAAACTTTATTCTTGACATATTGTCGATTTTAAAATAGCTTTAGATCTAATAACTGACTGGTAGATCATGGGTATTTTCATAGTAAACATGCTCCTGACATGTACACACATATTCAAGATAAACTGGGAGTACGTTTATATACTTTGCATCTTGTTACATGTTCTCTTTATCGGTGCACTTCAAGGGAAACTATGCATAATTATCTTTATCAGTTATTTTTTTTTTTTTTCTTCATATTTTCATATTTTCGACCACAATCGAGAAGTTCGGATATACAAAATATTTGGTTCATTTTCTTACCTGAAGAGAAAATGTGTGTGTGTGTGTGTGTGTGTGTGTGTGTGTGTGTGTGTGTGTGTGTGTGTGTGTGTGTGTGTGTGAAAGTGTGTGTGCCTTTCAAGAACTTCTTTGTCTTAGTTTATTAGTTGAAAGATCTTGTTGACATTTATGTCCTCTGTACGGTTAAAACGTATATTGGTCTTAATTAGATTTTATCTTAGTCTTCAGCCCTGTAAGGAATGTTGGTTACAATGTTTTTAAAGACTTTCATCGTTGTTCAGTCCATCGCATTCCTTCAACAGTCTTCGTTCTGATTGCCGCCAACAAAGACATGTGGACATTTTTTTTTTTTTTTTTTTTTTTTTGCAGGGGCTAATCTCCACTAATGCCATCACCGTGTGTCAATCGCTGATCAGGAAAGTTCGATAAGGCTTTCTGTCTCCAGAACTATCAGCCTGTCATACTTTTTTTTCTGGCATTCCGCGTTTCCAGCCGCTTAATTCCCGTGACTTTCGCCAAGACTAGTGTGTAGCCGCCAGAGACAAGGCATTCTCGCTGTGGTAAGCCTGACGACATTTCCTGGCACTGTCTGTGTGATAATCCTGACGACCTTTCCTGGCACTGTCTATGATAATCCTGAAGACCTCTCCTGGCACTCTCTCTGTGATAAGCCTGAAGACCTTTCTGGCACTGTCTGTGTGATAAGCCTGAAGATCTTTCCTGGCACTCTGTGTGTGATAAGCCTGAAGACCTTTCCTGGCACACTCTCTGTGTGATAAGCCTGAAGACCTTTTCTGGCACTGTCTGTGATAATCCTGAAGACCTTTCCTGGCACTCTGTGTGTGATAAGCCTGAAGACCTTTCCTGGCACTGTCTGTGTGATAAGCCTGAAGACCTTTCCTGGCACTGTCTCTGTGTGATAAGCCTGAAGACCTTTCCTGGCACTCTGTGTGTGATAAGCCTGAAGACCTTTCCTGGCCTCATGGATGTCCGTCGTGTGGTCGATGAAGACGTCAGCGTCTCCGCATGTGTGAGCACAAGCCAAATCTGGACACACAGATACG